>WSYH01000563.1:128804-154028 GCA_036426205.1 Ascaphus truei
TTTATCAAAGAGAACCAAATCATACTGCAACTGCCCCGCTGATATAGGTCTCTTCCCCCGCTCCCAGCTGATCATAGTTTCATGATTTGTTAGCGCGAAATCGCCGAGCTACAATCTCATTGGCTGTCTCATATGGCCAATGAGATGAATGAACCAACGTATTGCGTGCAGGGGGCGGCTCAGATCAGCGGACCGGCTGCAGCATGTCTTCGTGACATATTAAGAAGCAACAACAGTACACATAGCAGCGTTTGAAGCATATTAAAAACAGTATAGACATGATATTACAGAAGCACTCTATCAAACTGAAATGGTAGTATACAGTAGAAGATAATACAGTGGGGAAATAATATATATATACACATAGCTTGTAACAAGACTGTTATTGCATCTGACTGTATAGACTTGGTAGTAATAAGGCTATATACAAATAGCCAATTGATTAGATAGAATCTAAATGATCTTAAAATTGTATTCACAGTTAGCAGTCCTGATATGTTAGCCTTCTGTTGGTATTAAGTGGAACCAACATAGTACACATTTGAACTCCCGCTTATATATATATATATATATATATATATATATATGTATTTTGCAGTAACATATAAAGTTATTTTTATCGATATATATCATATAATATTTCTATATAGTGATATGTTATGTCTATAATTGGAAAAAGAAAACAGATAGAAGATAAACGATAAAATGCTGGTCACAAGATACATTTGTTATCAACAACTTATATATTCTATGGTTCGCATATAGATGAATCATTATCACCCCATGTTATATATTAAATTTATGTGAAGATACACTATTGTGTTTGGTGTCGTTCTAACAGGAGTGTTATGTGGTGAACTGGGCATATTATTATTTGTTTTGTATTATTTCAGGAAATGTTTCAATTCCCAGTCAGTATTCATACCATTGGGAGCCAATGTTCCTAAGGTATATATCCAGTGCATTTCTCGACGATTGAGGAGTGATTCTCTATCACCTCCTCTAGGATGAATAGCTATATGTTCGAGAGCACTGAATGTTAAACGATCTACTGAACCCTGTACACAGTTCTTAAAGTGTCTGGCCACTGGGTAATTGTCATCCCTATTCTTTATAGTTCTAATATGTTCCCTAATTCTTATCTTAAGTGGTTTTATTGTTCTTCCAATGTAGTTACACCCACATGCACACCTGAGAACATAGATAACAAATTTAGAGTTACAAGTTAGAAATGAGTTAATCCTATATTTATGTCCAGTGTATATGTTCCTCACTGATTTCATAGGAAGTGCGAATTTACAGAAATTACATGTTCCACATTTGTGAAATCCCTTTGGAAGTTTTCTTTCTGTAACCATTCTGTCTCTGTACATACTAGGTGATAAATGATCCCCCAATGTTTTGGCTTTACGGTATACTATTTTTGGATTAGATTGTGTGACTGTATCTAAATCTCTATCTAATTGAAGTATTTTCCAATGTTTATTGAGGATTGATCTTATAGTACTTGATTGTTTTGAATATGTGGTGATGAATAAGGGTACCTCTCCCTCTAGTGTGCCCCTTTTCTTTTGTTTGTTGTTCTTATATCTACATAGTAGATCTGCTCTTTTACATTGTTTCACGCTCTGAAAAGCACTCTCAATAACATCATCCGAGTAACCACGAGATTTAAATCTGGTTTTAAGTTGTTCTGCTTGATCGTTGAAACATTTTTCCGTCTAGCATATCCTCCTAAGACGAAGAAATTGGCTCTTAGGAATACTGTTCAACAGTGGTTTGGGGTGTGCACTATTTGCTCTGAGCAGGGAGTTGCGAGAATGTTCCTTTCTGTAAATATTGGTTTGTATTGAAAGGTCAGTGTCCACATATAAGTGGAGATCCAAGAAATCAATATGATGGTCATGGACCATGTGTGTAAATCTAAGATTGCAGTCGTTGGATTCAAGGTATGTAAAAAATAATAAAAGTGTCTGTGCATCCCCAGACCAAATTAATAACAAGTCGTCAATATATCGACGATAGAACTTGATATAGTGTCTGTATGGGTTAGTGTCACCGAAAATGTGTTGAGATTCCCAAAGTCCCATGAATAAGTTGGCATAGGAGGGTGCGAAGGAGGTCCCCATAGCCGTGCCCTGTGTCTGTAGATAATATTGATTGTTAAAAGTGAAATAATTGTGCTGTAATAAAAATAATACACAATCCAAAATAAACGTGATTTGTGCCAAGTGAAGATTAGAATTGTTTAGAAAGTGAGTGATTGCTTTGATACCTTTGGTGTGTTCAATAATCGTGTATAGGGAGGTAACATCTAAAGTGACCCAAGTGTATGTGTGAGACCATGTTATATTATTTATGTCTGAAAGTAAGTCAAAAGAATCTTTCAAAAATGAGGGTAATTGTTGAACCAATGGCTGCAAGAAAAAGTCCACATACCTGGACACACCATCTCCCAAAGATCCAATGCTAGATATAATAGGTCTGCCTGGAGGATACACAAGCGACTTATGGATCTTCGGGAGATGGTGAAACACAGGTATGATAGGAAAAGGATTGAAGAGAAATTCTGATTCTTGTTTGGATAGGACATGCAACTCCCTGCCCAGATCTATGAGCTTTTCAATTTCTTTTAGATACATCTGCGTGGGATCTTTAGTAAGTTTGCAATAAGCATCAACATCATTTAGTTGTCTAATTGCCTCTGAATAGTACATCTCGGAACTCATTACCACTATGGCACCACCTTTATCTGCATTTTTTATCATTATCTCTTTTCTGCTTTTTAGAGTGGCCAAACATTGACTTTCCTCTTTGGATAAGTTGTTAGGTTCTGAACTGGTAAGGTTATATCCCTTGGCCAATAGTTGAAGATCTTTTTCTACTAGTTTTTCATAGGTCTCCAAATGTGGACCCTTCGAGAACATGGGGCAAAATATCGATTTATTTCTAAATGATGCGTGTTTGGAGGCAGTTAGAAAGAGGAACTGTTCTGAGTCCCCAACATATTGGGTATCTGTCATATCTTGTTCATCAAATAGATCATTCATATCCTGTAGTACCGTATGTTCTCTAAATGACAGTCTGTCGTCCGTGACATCCCCCACCAGAGGAACCAGGTCCAATTCCTCTGGATCGTCCGGTGGGGGAATGCCACCGACAGCAGGCTGCCTAGATTTAAAGAATTTCTTCAGTGTTAATTTTCTTATATATCTTTGCAAGTCTATCACAGTATTAAAGAGATCAAAATTATCTTGAATACCAAAGTTCAGACCCTTGTTGAGAACTTGTAGTTCTCCCTCTGTCAATTCGATCCCTGAAATATTGACTACATTGTTCTCTGATGTTAATGATCCATTTTTCTTTTCTTTATTTGTCCCTCTTTTGGCCGAGCGCCGCGTCCTCTTTGGGAGTTTTTTGAATCCCTTTGGTTTCCCAAATCAAATGAGGTTGATGCATTCTCCTGATGACGTGATGGATTTTGGCGGCGTGGTGGATCTTTTTTCTGATGACGATCTTCTGGATCTGTAAAGTCGCTAAGGCGATCTATATCTTCATCAGTGGTAAACGATACAACTGAGGGTCGATTCTCCAAGTCTGATACATCAGATGTACTAGATGCTCCAGATGTTCTTCTTTTTAAGATGGATTTATTTGGAGTAGATTTTCTTGGATATGGGTTCTTTCTGTATGGATCTCCTTTCTGTGTTTGCTCTTGTTGGTACGTCATCCTTGGGGGAGGTGGTTTCTGCCATGCATAGATTTGGTTCTTCTCGTAGTCTATTCTATCTCTCTCAAATTTTGATTGTTTTTTAATCATAATCTTTTCTTCAATATCATTTCTCTTATGGGAAGACAGGGGTTCTATATTAATTTCTATGGAGCATGCACCTTGACTTTACATTTGTTGCTTGGAGTGCTGGTTGTTGCTTTTTGTTATACAGTATATATACATACACATGAATATTCATTTATATATGTTCTTAACATTGACCCATAGGTTGTCTTTCTGTGTCTTCGTTGAACACTGTCTCTAATGATTGTTTTATGGAACTCTCTTCAGACATGTGATTCCTCCATCTGCCTACAAGCATGTAAATATAAGGATTAGCACTGCAGTTGATGGCAGAACAAACAGATGTGACATAAAAAAAAGCGAGCAAAAATGTATCTGAATAGAGAATATTATAGTATATAAGAAGGCCTAATACCCTTGCAGGGACCACAGAAATTAGGAAAATTGTTACACTAGCAACAATAACAATGTAAAGCCTGGGAGGGTGGCAGTGCTCTGAGGCTTTTTGTATATGCAGTAGAAGCATCAAACTGGAAAGAAGCATAATAGGAACAACAATGAGATACAATGCCGAAGTAAAAAAATAGACTTTTGTGCAGCTTTCTGACCCTGGAGTAAGATACTGTTGTCCACCACTGCAGAGAAAACTTTCTAGTCCAGTTACCAGGGCTGACAGCATCCAAAACATGGTGCACACATAGGTTGACTGTTTTTTGGGGCGTTGGCATCTATACCAAAAAGGATAAAGAACAGCAAGGCATCTCTCCAAACCTATGGCCATAAGAATATAAATGCCAGTGTTAAACCCTAAATTATAAAGCAACCCAGTTAATAGAATAATATATTTCAGCACAGCCATTGATTTCTTTAACTTATTTAGCAAACAGAATATATACAACAACAAAACCAAAAGGCCAGTAAGAAAAGTGAAATCAGCTACAGCTAGGTTGAGAATGTAGATTGTAAACTGGCTTCTCTTAATCTTAAAGCAGAAAAACCACAATACAATCCCATTGCCCACTAACCCTATAACACATATAGCTAAAGAAATGGTGGTCAAGGGTAAAGCATAAGCGCTTCTTCGAATCCGAGATTGACTTTCAACAGTTCCATTCAATTCTTCCATTGATGCATTGTTGCTGGAGCCACTGTAGGATTCGTTCATCCACTCCTGCAAACAAGATTGAAACACATGAATGTCTATCTTTGGTGCTCTAAGTTTAAAAATAAGGGGGTACACAATATAGACCTGTACATTCAGGGGCTCAGGAATCCACATTTTATAGGTCTGTATTGCCTGTAAAATATTTATGCATAATTCTCCAGGTTTTCACTTTCTAATTCTGAAATGTTTCTAGCATTAAGGGGACAAATTGTCAGCCTTACTTTTACAATGTGAACCAATTATTTATGGCTGAGTGATGACATGCAGTAGTTGAAAAGATTTCCAGGCACTCAAAGCTATTTTTTTTCAATAAAAAATTGTACTTATTTTACTTAAAAGAAAGACCAATATTCATGATGAACGGTTTTATGGCCGAAATAGTTTGTCCTTTATATAAAATAAATACCATTTTGTATTGAAAAAACAGCTTGGAGCACCTGGAAATATTTTCAACTGCTGTACATCAATTTGTGACAGGTGCTGCTTGTCTCTCTGGACACATCTGGTTATGTCTTTCAAATATTCTATTGTTGATTTAGAATAATTTTGGGTGTGCATTACCTTTATTTGTTTATGAGCTGAATGATGGCACAAACACAACCAAAAGTAGTTTGCAGCCATTTTTTTCATTACAAAAATTATAGAATGATATTTTAAAAAGCAAAGAAAATACTCTGTATAAGTATTTCAGTATTTCAGTATTTCAGTATTTCAAACAGAGAAGGGGCATGGGGGAAGTGAGAGAGGAGGGGTGGATGAAGAGAGAGGGAAGGGTGAGGGGAAGGAAGAAGAGATGAGGGAAGGGAGGTTGTGGGGGAAAAGAGAGATGATGGGCGGAGAGAGAAAGATGATGGGGTGGAGAGAGATACCAGTGATATTTACATATTTTTATGTGTACATGTAGGTTATAGTGACTATGTGAGTCAGTTAGCCCGTAGCCTACTTTTTTCCTTCCGCCCCTCTTGTGATGTGGCCTGAGTCTTGCAGTCAGATTTAAGAATTGGCCCCAAACTAATCTGAGTTTGATGGTTCTGGTTTAAACCATACTGTACACTTCTGCATACAAGTGCAGGCTGAAATCTGGCACCTCAGTGATAGGGTTTTTATCTGCCGGGTCTTTGCTATTATTTCAGTTCTTTTGAAGTTCCTTTTCTTTTCCAGTAAATAAATGCATTATCCTATTTCCTTTGTGTTGTAAATGATTCCCTTATAACTTGTGTCGGAGTATGGAAATAGAGTCAGAGCATTTAAAGCTCAAAGAGGACACGCTCAGAGGAATCAGGTTATTAAAGAGTACGCAGGGATTATACAGGTGATATTGTTCCCACTTGTCTGAAGAAGATAAGTCTCCCTTTGGAAAAGGGAAATAGGAGCAAGGGAATGATTGGGGTGTGAAAGGAGAAATGTTAGTTGGGGCTGTCAGGTAATGGTCCAGGTAGTTGTTCTGTGCTCAAGAACATGGACCAAGCCCAGTGTTGTGAAAGGAGATATGGGTGCAAAGAGCTCTAAGGTGATTCCAGAGCCGGAAAGAGGAACCCCTGCAAGATTTATGTATGATAATTATTCGCTGCGGGCATGTGAATTTTTATATTTTTGGAATAATATCTCCAATGGTGTTCCGAAATTGCGATTTCCACTTTCAGGATCCTTGGAAACCCAGTAGTTAGACCCAGAAAGTTTCAGGGAAATAATTAGAGGTGTCATAACAATAACAGGGCATACAAATATCAGAATCAGGCAATAGAAAAAAAATGATCGGGAAGGAATCATATGGGAAATAATGTCTGTTTCTAATGTGGACAGCAAGGCCACTTAAGAAGGGATTGCCCTGGAAATAGTCAGCAAAAGAGGCAATGGATATACCCCTTTGAAGCTCTCAAGTTGCAAAATTATTTTAGGAGCTGCTCAAAACTAACAGGCACAGTCCCTAAGAATATGGCACAAAATCAGGCACAAAATTTGGCACAAAAATCAGGCATGCTAGTTTACATCATATGTTAGAGGTGTCTCGGCCCCGTGGGGATATCTTGATTTCTTTAGTGCTAAAAATGATGATTTTCTAAATTTCTAACTGTGCGGGTTGCCATGGTAACCTTTAGACGGTACTAAACTGTGAGCAGAATTCCATTTTAACCTTCGAGCCACTCGATAGTTTTCAATTTATTTTTTTCAGAACAGAGCATACGATTTAAATGTTAAAAAAACAGAAGGAATAATTGTTCCATGTCACTGAGTCACTCTATAGTATTTAATGATTTAGAGTTGCGGTAGTCTAGCTCATGTAGTATAATAGTGTAAGATTACAAATGTAATGTTTTAAAAGTATATGTTTCTCAGGTTGACAGCAGTGCACAAATTGTGTTTGTTTTTGTTGGGACTGTTTTCCCGATACTTTTCGAATGGGACAACACAGTTCATACAACACAGGTGTGTACTGTGCATACTGTACACACAGATGTCTATCTAATGTCTATTAGGGGTATGGAATATTAAGAACTTTTGCACTCTGTTATCCTGAGAATGATTTATATGTGTATTTAGTGGTTGTATAGGTATATTTTCACTGGACCTTATAATGGGTCTTAGTGAGTGTTCCCTGGATCTAGGAGACATTATGCTATAAGATATGGATGATCTATGGTATAAGCAGGATATAAAATCAAGTATTTTACTTTGCTGTTATAGAGAAAACTGCCAGTATACATTAGAATACAGCATTTTAAAAGAAATTTTTTTATCTCTTTTTCTTTTCTGCTCAAGGGCAATTGACGTTATCCCCAGACAGCTGGCTATACACACAGAAGTGTATCACAGGTCCCTCATTGTACTCATGTTATTAATTAAAAATGAGTGATACTGAGTGGTTAGATACAGAATCACTGTAGAAGTTTAAAAGTACCATATAAAATAAATAAACACATACCCCCTCCCCACCCCCCAGGAATAATTATTTGTTTCAAGAATATAAAGGTTGAATATACTAAACAACTAATTTCATTACACTGATAAGTATGAAGGTGAAACACACATTTGTGTGGAGATGCTGGCGATGAAAGGTGTCTTTATAGATAGGCATAGGTTTTGGGAATGAAGGCCCATTATAGAAAGATTTTGCCTTCTACAGTATGTCCCAATGTCCAGTGTTATTTTTGTTTAGATTTTCTGTCTCCTTCTCAGCACAAATTAAGTGGAATTCAAAACTGTTGTATGGGTTGTACAGAATTGTACAGATTGTAACAAAATATGTGACATGTTTTATAACTGCTGACCATTCTGTTTAATTAATTTTCATTTACTCATTAATCTACTCGGAAAGGATTTGCTGTGTAAATTAGGTTGTACTATTTACTGCACTCCAGATGGAGTGTATCTTGATGTTCCCATAACTTTGGTTTGACAGTCTCGTATATTTTGGGCTACAAGTCCTTCGGATACAGGTCTGATATCTTCGCAGAACCTGTTTACACTACGCTCCAAACCAATAAACCCCTCCCTGCAGTATCACAATACCCTTCGAGACAGGAGGTAGTCACCGGCATAAGTCCCGGTATAACATTTTCCGTTAATCAAAACCTTTGCTACAATGAAAGTCTGGCTATGTTCTCCCTCCAAATTAGATTTTTTTAGAAAAGTTCTACAGGATATTGTCTAACCAGGTCAATTTGAACTTATCCAGTATATAGATGATCTGCTTATTGCATCACCTTATTGAGCAGCGTGCCTTCAAGATTAAAAAAAAATCTTTCTTGCAACGTTGGTTCAGAAAGGTCACAAGGGGAATAAATCAAAGCTTCAGTTAGCGGAACTTTAGGCGGACGCTCACAGAGGTATGCAAGGGAGTCTGGTTATAGTGAAATTAAATAAGGCTTTTTATTGCGCCTGTTTCCTTAACATCAGGAAAACATCCAAACAAGGGGTAAACAAAGCTTCTATTCACTTGGGAGTATTTCTAGTGAAATACTACTGTATGCAGTCCACACTCCCTTTAGATAAGCATGTCTCCCAGCCCCAAACATGTAGCATGAAAATAAGCAGATATATAACGTCTCATAAATGAAAGTCTTATCTGTTCCTTGTGGTTTGGAGGGAAAATCTTCTCTGTCCCTGGTTGGTACCTTTCCTCAGGTTTTGTCAGCATTCAGGTTTAGAAGTTTCCCCTGTGTCTTGAAAGCAGCTCTGCTGTTTCTTCTGGCAGGGCTCAAGACAAGTTGTGAGAGTCAAGGACAATCCCTGCTCTGTCTCCAAGTTCAGACCAGGTGTGAGCTAAGGAGTCTCACTTCCCGTCTCAAAAGACAGGCTTTTCTAAGCAATCTAATCAGGCAGGTGTTGTTTGTTAATTGACTACCAGCAGTTAACCACCACACTGCTGGATTAGAGGCACATTACCTGAACAGGGATAACTCCCCTGTTACATACCTCCCATGTTTGTGGGAAGCTCGGGCTTGCCACGGCCAAAGCCCATCCTTCCACTCTCATTCTAGATATCTCTGTGACTTGAATGAGAGTGGATGGAGGAAGAGAACACTCAGTCCTGCTGGGATTGGAGCCCTTTCTCCAGTTTATTCGTGTCTCCTCCCGAAGGTGCTTGAGATCAGCACTCCTCAGTCGCTCGAGGAGGACTTTTTCTAAGTACAGTCTTTTTGCTACGTGCGCGGTCATGAGATTTCCCTCGCGTCGGGTGCTTGTCTTATTGTAGGCAGACTGTATAGCAGCAGTTGCAGAGTGTTTAAAAACAGCCCTTTGAGTTTTCCACTCTTGAAGCTGTCTCTCTGCCCTTTTCCCATTCAATGGGGTTGCTAGTTCAGCCTCTTTGGGGTTAAGTTGCAATTCCACACCCACTTCCAGAGAATGTCCCATCTTTTCAGCTTCATCAGCTAAGGATTCTTCTGGTTTTGATTCAGCACGTGTACCTTCTTTTGTTGCCTGTTGGGTGGCTGAAGGTTTTGCTAGTGCTTGTTTAGGTGGTTCAAATTTTGCAACCTTGTCCTTCAGACGAGCGGTATTCCCAGCTCTCACTGTACCCTTGTCTTCATGGGTTTTTGTGGCTGTGGGATACTGACGCTTAATCAGGGTCAATAATAGTCCTTGTAGGACTGTAATCTCATCCGCGAGAGATCCCTGTTTTTTGAGTGCGTCTTGCAAGTCTCTTCTCAGGGAATTTATCTGCACACTTTGCTTTCTCTGAGCTTGCTTCCACATTTTTATTGCATTGTGAAGCACTATGAATTTCTTTGCTCGGGCCACAGTTACTTGTTTTAGTTTCTGGACCTTCTTGTGCTCCCTTTTGTGCCGGTCACCTGGGTTCTAAGCTTGGCCTTTAGCGATGCTTTGGTGACGCTCAGGGTAGCCTTCAGTTTCTCATGCTGCTTTGCGGGGACATACTGGGTCATCAGATGTTCCTGCAGCACTTGAATTTCTTTAACAGCCTGCAGACTGTCTTCCTGCAGAGTTCGCTACTTCTCCTCGGCCTTCTCGAGGTGCATACGCAGACCTTGCAGTTGGTTCTGCAGTCGGTGCTCTGCTTCAAACTTCTCACCTTCCAAATTTCTTTAAGCTCGTGCAGATTTTCATTCTTTTTCTTGACGTCGTTTGTCAAATGAAAATTTTCTTCTTTGAGTTTTAATTTTTTTCTTTTTAATCTTAAATTTTCTCCTTTTTCAGTCTCTGTACTATTCAGGGCCTCCTTCCATTTATGCATATCTGCTTTGAGAATGACAGTCTCCTGGCGTGAGACTTCCTTCTCTAGGTTGAGGGTCTGAAGCTCCTTCTGAGAGACTTGGAGATCTGTATTAAGATTGACAATCATTTCTTTAGAAATGCCCAGCTCCTCAGTGAGACTGTGGAGTTCCTTTCTGGAAACTTCCAGGTCTGTGCGGCAGCTGTTGGTCTCATGATGTGAGGCATCTAGTGCTCTGCAGAGTGTCAGAACCTCTTTCTGAGATACGTCCACCTCTGTCCGGACACTGTTGACCTCCTGTTGTGAGGCATTCAGCTCTATGCGAAGAGTGTGAACCTCTTGCTGGAAGACTGTCATCTGCTTCAGTGCCTCCTCATACTTCCGCTTCAGCTTAGCCATCATTTTATCAGATTGGCTCTGCTTTTTATCCATGGCGGAAATAGTAGCGTTTGCAGTATCTAGCTCAGTCTTGAGATCGTCCAATTCTGTCCTGGCTGCAGAGTACATTGCGAGCACATATTCCTGTAGCTTCACGTTATTTTTCAGTAGCTCTGTGTAACCATCTTCCTTTTGTTTCATTTGTTCACGGAGCATATCACAGTCACGCCTGGCATTTTTCAGGGCATCTTCAGGGCTGGTCAAGGGATCGTCACTCACTGGTTCCGGCTACACTTCCCTGGGATGGATGGTTGAGGGTTCCTCACTGTTGGCACCGGACAGACACTTCTTTGGGGTACACGACTTCTGCCTTGGGCCCTCTGGATATTCGGTTAACCGCGGGACGAATTCTCCATTTTCACTAGGCTGCAGGGCAACTCGGTCCCCCTTTTCCTCCACAGGGTCTGCGGACGTGTCTGTTCCTTCCATGGTAAGTGAAGAACCACTTTTGTTTTTCTTTTTCCGCTTTTTTGTTTTGGATGACTCCGTCCCATCCGGAATACTGGGGTCTCCTTCTTTATTTGATACTTTAGCAGCTTCATTATATATGCCAGGCTTTTCTTGCAGTTGCTTTAGCTGACAGAAATATTGGGTGATCTGCTGCTCCCGCTCTTTCTCTTGTCAACCATATTCGTCATCATAGAGAGCGGTCTTTTCTGTTCGTGCCGAGTACAGGCACCCCCACCATTCTTGGGGTGTTTTGTGGATGTGACTCGGTTCGGGTGCCCCGTAAGAGATGTCTTCCTCTTTATTGGACTGGAAGGGCCACTCTTCCGTGGGGTAGGGTTCATTACAGGAACGCTGCACCTTGTCCTCCATTTTGGGGCTCTCAGGTGTAATTTTCTTCCTGACCTCAGGAGGCGCTATTGCAGCTGTTGCCACTGTATTTGCTAGAACCCCCAATTGTGGTGGTCCTACAGGTGGGCATATTTTGCTTGTAGAGGTCGTAGCTCTCACAGGCATCTCTGTAGACTTTTTCTTTCTTGGATAAGTTTTACAATATCAGCAGTACTGTGCACGCATTTTCTCTCATCAGGTATACAGGATGTGCAGTTGCTAGGTAAAAATGTCTATTTGCTTTACACCATTTACTTGCTAGGTTTAATCTCTCATTAGGTATGCTGGATGTGTAGTTGCTAGGTAAAAACTTCTGTTTGCTTTACACCATTTACTTGCTAGGTGCAATCTCTGCTTCAGCCAAATAATGTGATTTTCTGCTTGAGTTCAGTCTCAACTTTGGGTATTATGACATTCACTCTTCACACTTTGGGATACCTTTTACACAGTTCAGCAATTCCTTTTTTATAGTAGGCAATTTTACCCTCAGCACTTGTTTACTGAAAATTCCCCTGCTTCAGCACAGTCTTGCATCAATTTTCATATTTTTCTGCATATACTCCATTCACAACTGGTAGTCCTATGCGGTGTGGCAGCCTTTACTTGCAGAATCAGTACCGCTCATGGGTCGCCATTTGTATTCACTGCTTCAGCTAAACATTTGAAAACAACAAATGCCTATCCCTTTAAGGGCTAACTCACTTCTTGAACCCTGACTATGGCTGGAAGGCAAACCCCCTATTTCAATGACCATATTACACTTTATTGTGATAGGCAAATAAGGTTTACCTGCTTCAGCAGTCTCTCTCTCTCTCCTCTTGGGATTGGGGAAAAGAGTCCATCTGTGGTTTTGTAAGTTTCAGTGCAGTGTAAGTTTCCTGCCTGGGTGTGTCCCTTTAACTCTGTCTCTGCTGCATGAGATCTTTGTTGCTCTAACTGTTTGTAGGCAAAAAGCATAAAAAAAAAATTCACAGCCAAACTCCCGATTCCTTAACTTCAAGAACCCCCTCTCATCCCACTTCGGACACCATATGTAGGCGGACGCTCACAGAGGTATGCAAGGGAGTCTGGTTATAGTGAAATTAAATAAGGCTTTTTATTGCGCCTGTTTCCTTAACATCAGGAAAACATCCAAACAGGGGGTAAACAAAGCTTCTATTCACTTGGGAGTATTTCTAGTGAAATACTACTGTATGCAGTCCACACTCCCTTTAGATAAGCATGTCTCCCAGCCCCAAACATGTAGCATGAAAATAAGCAGATATATAAAGTCTCATAAATGAAAGTCTTATCTGTTCCTTGTGGTTTGGAGGGAAAATCTTCTCTGTCCCTGGTTGCTACCTTTCCTCAGGTTTTGTCAGCATTCAGGTTTAGAAGTTTTCCCTGTGTCTTGAAAGCAGCTCTGCTGTTTCTTCTGGCAGGGCTCAAGACAAGTTGTGAGACTCAAGGACAATCCCTGCTCTGTCTCCAAGTTCAGATCAGGTGTGAGCTAAGGAGTCTCACTTCCCGTCTCAAAAGACAGGCTTTTCTAATCAATCTAATCAGGCAAGTGGTGTTTGTTAATTGACTACCAGCAGTTAACCACCACACTGCTGGATTAGAGGCACATTACCTGAACAGGGATAACTCCCCTGTTACAGGAACCTTCTGTTCTTCATTTAGTACATTGTTTGTCTCATGGTCAATGAGAATTAACTACAGAAAGGGTTGCCCCAATTCTTTCAGCCCCACACCCTTTGCAGGTATCAGGGGTAAGGGTTTTTCTGGGAATGGCTGGGCATTGTCAACAGTGGGTTCCCAATATTATCATTACCTCATCTGACAAAATTACATTTTGAAGATGCGCACCACTTAACCCTGCCTCTCGACTTAGGCGTGTAATATAGTGCGCGCGTGTGCGCTACTGTGCGTCAATTATAATCGTCTGTGTTTAAACCTGACCTTCTATACTTCGGATGCGTGCGTGTACGGCAATGAGTGTTGACCCGGCAGATCGGAGGAAAGACATGAAAAATTTATTTTTGCGCTGCTACCGCGCCACCTGATGCTGCCAAGCCAATCCCAGCATGGCTATCGCTGTGACGTCTGATGGGTGAGCCTGTCCCCAACAAATCCAGAACAGACGTTTACACTGTATGTGGATGACTGCTGACAGGAAGTGATGTCATCTTGTCCGAAGCTCCACGGAAATCTTGCTTCCTGGCAAATCCTGCCCTTACTCCCCTGAGAGGAAGTAAACCACTCTCTGGCCTTTAAATAGCAGGCAGTTGCCCTTGGACTTTGCTCGTGCAAAGTACTGTTACCCTGTCCTGTCTGAGTTCTTCCTTGCCTTTGTTTTGCCTGCCGCCTGCCTCAACCTCGGAACTGGACCTGACTACCCTTTGCCTGCCACCTGCCTCGACCTTGGAACCGGACCTGATTACCCCTGCATCCACCTTCTCTGATCCCAGGCCAAGGTGGGTGTATTACTCCCTACCTCTGCCCTGCGGATCCGTATCCTGTTTTGCAGTCAGCAATGTTACACGTTGCACGAGCCACGCGATGGACCCCGCAGAGGTTGCGAACGCCGTTTCGCGTCAGGGCCAGCTTCTGGGAATCCATCACAGCCATGACAAAAAAACAGGCAAACTACATGAAGTGGTCTCCGCAAGCCCAGGTGGCTTTTCTGAAGCTCAAGAAACTCTTTTCCTCTGTACACATCCTGAAACACCCCAATCCTCATCATCCTTTTATTGTCGAAGTGGATGCCTCTGACGTTGGAGCAGGTGCAGTCCTGTCACAGAGAAGCAGGAGATCCAATGTGAAGAGGAAAAAAACAGAGCACAGCAGTAACAAGGAGGGCTACAATACTGGAAGCGCCAAATTAGGTGTGAAACGCGTTAGAGTGCTCTACCTCCTGTATGCCATACTGTCTTTTTCATTAAAGGGTTTTTAAACTGTAGCCCTCCTTGTTACCTGTTTCTGCTTGCTGCTGTGCTCCGTTTTTTTCCTCTTCACATTGGATTTCCTGCAGTCTGTTCATTACGTGAATCACGCCTATGGAGGAAGGATTATCACTCACCGTGAGTACTACAACTCAATTATTCATACAGCTGTGAGTACAGTTTATTCTACAGTGCTCGACATTCAGTATCATTTATTGTGCTGGGCAATTGTAGCTCTAGGGAGGGTGTCCTATTCGGAAGAGAACCAGTTAAGGGCTGCATTTCACAGTCACTGCCTGTATTATCAACCAGGACATTAATTTATTTATCCTCCCATACTTTGAGCATTTCTTGCTCTTTTGATATTATGAGTATCCTTTCTTCAAGCAAGATCCACATTGTTTCAACATATACATATTGGAACTTTTCATTATATATTGGTACACTACCGACACGATTTATTCGAGCAGGGCTAGTTCCGCAAGCCGGGGGATGCCCCGGCTTGCTAGCCCCACTCCCTCGGCGTGCCGCGCGTCACCGATGCGTGGTCACGCTTCATCGGGTGCCTGCGCCCTCTGCGCGCATGCCCAGGGCTCCCCGAGGGAGCCCTGGTGTGCCGTGATCTATGGGATGGCGGTGGGGGATTCCGGGGGGCCCGGCGGACCCGGAGAGCCGAGGGAGAAGCCCCAATCGGAGGGCCGCTCCTCCGAGGCTTCGGCGCGCGTTCGGGACACCCCGGCGCGCGCCCGGTTACTGTCGCGGCCGAGACCGGGCAAATGCTCGAATAAACTCGGCCGCGACAGTAGCACCGATTTATAGAACACTGTTCTTTTTTCTCTGTCACAGAGAAGTGAGTTTCAGGGTTGGTTACACCCATGTTCCTTCTTCTCTAAAAAGTTTTCTCCTGCGGAACACACCTACGATGTGGGCAATCATGAACTTCTAGCCGTAAAGATGGCCCTGGAGGAATGGAGACACCTTCTTGGGGGAACCACCATGCCAGTCACGATTCTTACAGACCATAAAAACTTGGAATACATTGAGGGGGCACGCAGGTTAAATTCCCACCTCTTTCCATGAGTCCCTCTTGAAACCTGTGGTGAGGAATTGCTTTTCTTAGGATCCCCCCTGCTTAGTCCGGTAAATATTGAGGGTCAAATTGAATACGAGGTGCGACAGATACTTGACTCTCGTAACTCCAGAGGATCCATTCAATATCTGGATGAATGGAAGGGGTATGGTCATGAAAAGAGGAGTTGGGTGGTCTCAGGATCTTCATGCTCCAGCCCTGGTCTAGGCATTCTATCGTTGTCAGCCAGAAAAACAGGACCTGGTCATCCCGGAGTTCGACCCTGAAGGGGGATACTATAAAGGGATCTGTCGGAAACATCATGGATGCTGCTGACAGGAAGTGATGTCATCTTGTCCGAAGCTACCATGGACATCTTGCTTCCTGGCAAATCCTGCCCTTTCTCCCCTGACAGGAAGTAAGCCTCTCTCTGGCCTTTAAACTGCAGGCAGTTGCCCTTGGACTTTGCTCGTGCAAAGTACTGGTTACCCTATTGTGTCTGAGCTCTCCCGTGCCTTTGTTTTGCCTGCCACCTGCCTCGACCTCGGAACTGCACCTGACTACCCTTTGTCTGCCGCCTGCCTCGACCTCGGAACCAGACCTGATTACCCCTGCATCCCAGGCCTCTGATCCCAGGCCAAGGTCGGTGTATTGCTCCCTACGTCTGCCCTGTTTTGCAGTCAGCAACATTACAGGTGTTTAGATTTTTTGTTAACCTCTTTGGTGCCTGAATGTAAGGCTGGAAACTGGAAATGTATGCTTTCAAGGCAAAATCGGAGAAATGTGTGATGTTTCTGGTCTACTAGGATGTGCAGGTGTCAGGACTTCAGGTGCGGGTTGGACCTCAGTGGCCGGAACAGCAGGGGACAGGCAAGGCTTAGTCGGGGTCACAGGCAAGGGTCCAGGGTAGGCAGCAAGAATCATACTCAGGGTCACAGGCAGGTGTCAAGGGCAGGCAGCAAGAATCGTAGTTGGGGTCACAGGCAGGGGTTCAGGGCAGATGGCAAGAATTGTAGTCACAGGCAGAGGTCGTCAGTGAGTTCATTGCCTTGAGATCCAGGATTGCTCAGTGGCATTGGGGACTATAAAGAGATGTGAGTATCTTTCTTTGATTTTCTTGATTTTTGGAAACTGTCATGATAATCCCATTCCTCAAAAAATCTTGAATCGTGTCCCTGAATTCTGTTGCGTTGGTCAGATCTGCTGGATACTTTGACACCTTTAATCTGCCTGAATTCTAGATGATATCCAGCTCTTATGATTTTTAGAACCCAAGTATTCAACATTGATTGGGTCCACTGAAGCAAGATCTTGGAGATTTTTTTCCCCCACAGGCTTCAGCTCCTTTACTAGGACCAGTTGATTTTTTAAAAAGTTGGCTTTAGATTAAAGGGTTTTGCGATGCCCTAAGTTAATTTTTCATCTGGAAGTGAACTGCTGGACAAGGGGCTTTTGCCTCTTAGAAGGGTCACCTTGGAGAGTGATTAGATACAGAGGATTTGGATATCCTCTCGAGGTTATCTTTAGCTCCCACAGACTTGGAGATGATTTCATCTATGGCTTCTCTTAATAGAAAAGAGCACTTAAATGGCAAGGAAAGTAAATTGTTCTTTGACGAAGAATCTTCTAACAAAGATCAAAGCCACAATGCTCTTCTTGCCATGATAGACTTGGCAGAAGATTTGGTGATAGACAAATCATGTCAAGGAAAGTATCACAGAGGAAGTTCAGCACTTCATCCTTGATCACTTCCTTCCTTGCTTCTCCGCTGTCTAATTATGTTTCCAGCTTCTCATTCTTGTTCTTTATTTTTCTAACTGAACAGGCTAACCCCATAAAGGAATGATGTTTCTTGAGCGTAGAATACATCCTCTGATCCATTGCGTCCTTGAAAGATGCACCATCTTCTAAGGGCAGGGTAGTTTTTCCTGAAAGCTTTGCTACTGCTGTATCTATACCATTTTCCATGCCTGAGGCACCTTAACTACGGATATGGCTTTTAAAAAATGTATGAAATAAAAAGTGCTTGTCTGACAAATCCTGCTCTTTATATATCATGTCTTTGTTCTACTGATGGAGTGGGAAAGCCATGTTCTTTCTGTGTTTGCCTACAAATGCACTATCCAGAGTGCCCAGATCATATTGTGAATGCTCTTACATTTTTCAACAGCTTCACATTTAGGTCTAACTTGATTAGACCTGGGTTCCTTGAACACACTCTTCCTAGTTTGAGGATTGTTGTTGCCTCTTAGCTTCTGCAGAACCCTTGCATGTTCTGTCCAATGGAGGTCTGGAATCATGATCTTTTAAAAGCTTCAGAGCATGCCACCAAACATATAGACCAAGGATTCCTTCATCCAGCTAAAGAAATAAGCCATCTGTGAGGATTCTTCTAATTGTATTGTATGTTTTTAGTTATATAGCGCTAAAAGTGTACTCAGCGCTTCTCAAAGAATACAGTACAGGGAATTATAATAATACAATAAGTGCAGCAAAATCAGACAATAGGAAAGGAAATCTCTCCCCCGAAGAGCTTACAATCTAAGTGGTATGATGGTAGACTTACAGAGACAGCAGGTGAGGGAATAAGTGCTCTAGATGGCAGTGCTTGTCCCCAATGGGATGCTTGATTTGTGGGGTGAGTTTAAATGTTAGTCAGTATTAAATCAGAAGTTTAACACTATTTACAGGGGAAGAGATGGCAGGGAGGTGTGGATGAGATCAGGTTTGTATGTCTGGGTTCAGACTTAGGGGAGATCCCCAGCAGCAGGAAGGAGTAGATAGAGGGTGTGAATAGAGGATTTGTGTGGGTGTTTTTTTATTGAGGGTTAAAGAAGTTGTTGGGAGAGAGGTGTATAAATAATGGTGGAGTGGGGAAGTTTGAGAGAACAGAGCCTCAATCTTCTTAATACAGTCATCGCATAGTTTATTGGTATATGCTGGTGGTAAATTTCCTCACTGGAGTCACAAACTATGTGCTTTTGCTTAGAGGTGTCCTTCTTGGGCATATCTTCCTCCCTAAGATCAAACTTAGCATCCCCTTTTGGTGCAAGCATACAGGAAAAGGGAGACCAAAAAGCGCACCAGCACAAACGGAGCAGGAAGGACCCAAAACAAAAAATGATTAAAAGGGCACTTTAATGTGACAAGAGACTGGTGCAAGCATACAGTATGTTCAGGGAAGGTATGGGTAGACATTATGCTGAAAAGTAATAGCAACAATGCAAAGTAAGAGAGTAAGAAAAGCAATAAGTACTGACCTGTTTTCCTGCCACACTATAAAGATTCCCGTTGAAACAAGCAATTACCTAATCTCTGACTTCAAGCTGCTATAAAGCTTTGTTGCGCATTCTTCGGGAACTTCTTGCAACAGCGCAGGAGGTTTAGAAAGAACTTAATCAACCAGGATGGCCAACGACATCCCTGGCAATCACCCTAAACAGACTCAGCAAGCGGTCCCACATTAGCCCAATACCACAAAAGAGACAGAGCCCCCAGCAGCCAAGGAGGGGTTACCAGCAGGGAAGCACTCTGACCGCCCTAAATAGAGAAGCAGCACTCCTGGTGCCAAAATAACCCCCTTCCTCTTCCATCCCAATAGGACTAGAAACAATTGGCATTGAGAGGAAGGATAAAAGTGACATTATAAACCTCTGACCCTGTTACTTTTTGTCCTATGCCTGAGAAGAGGAGCGTTACCCCTTAGTTACCATGTGGGATGCAAAGGAAATAGTGGTGATAATGTAACTGTTATTTTTGCAATAATGTCTAAACTTATTTGGGTACAAGGCGCATGCTATATTAGTCTAAAACTGATAAGCTACTGTCTTGTATATTGTTTCTTTAAAGGGTTTTATTGATATTGCAGAATAAAGTAACATTTTAAGATTGACTGGGACTGTTGTCAGCATAATCCAAAAATCCAAAACAAAAACCAGAGGGGAATTTTAACAACCAAATCAACATGAAAGAAAGAAAAAAATGCTATCTGAGTCCGTCTATAATCATTCATTCAACTAAATAATCAATCAAACATTATGAATAGAAGATAAACAAGGAGTATAAAGATAACGTGTCAATATAGTGAAGTGAAACCGTAAAATCTGACTTACCTGATGTATTTAAAAAAACCATAGGAAGTAATTAAGTGATCTAAAGTCTTTAATGTACAGTAATAGCATGAGGGGACCATAAGAAGAAAACATGAGGATTATGTTGTATTCAAATCAACCACTTTAGAATAGTAAAGCAAACGCTACAATAAAAGGTCATGCCACTAGAAACATGCTGAGAAGAGCCACCATATTAATAAAAGGGATAGAATATCTGACATGACAAGAGGCTACAGTAGTTAATTAGTTTTTTTTTTTACATTAGAAAAGAGGCGTCTTAGTGGGGATATGATACGGCATGATACAAATATATTCAGGGTCAATACAAGAAGTTTTTCAAAAGAACTATTCATTCCAAGGTCAGTACAAATGACACAGGGTCATCCTGGTTTGACATCTTTTTAGAAAGGAAAGGTGTGAATATACCAAATAAATAAACATGGGAAGGATGCAGATCTAGGGATAAATCTAATTGCTATTATTTGGATTCAGGTAGGAGTTTAATTTCCCCCTTATGAGACATCATTGGCTGATGTTTCACTGGGGTTTTTTGTTTGCCTTCCACTTGATCAAAATACTGTAAATATAAATATAGGATAAGTATCTGTCATCTAAATATAACATAGGTTGAACTGGATAGACGTCTTTTTTCAACCTCATCTACAGTACTATGCAACTATGTAACTATGCAACATAAAGCATTAACCTCAGTGGAAATGCATTTAGATGTAACCATTTTCCTTGTTTTAAAAAAAAAAATTATATTCATAGGCCTAGATTCACTAAACGCTGATATACTTGAGTTACAGTAATATCATACCCAGAAAATAAAGAATTCATGTTTTTAACTCGCAAATACTGTATGTCTAAATTCACTAATATCTCTATCCTCGTAATATAAATATAAATGTTTTATTTTTTAAATATAATTTCTTACAACAGTTGAAGAGGGAGAAAATTGTAATTACCATTAAAGGAAATCTTCCCCAAGGATTTGTACTTTGGCATCCAGGTTAGTACGAAGAAGGAGCCAAGACAAATTGGATCACTGCCCTTGCTGAGACCAACTCTGAAGACTGGTATTATGAAACAAGAACATAAAGGTGCAATTAAGGGCCATGAAATTGTTCTGAGGAAAATTAGCTACATTTTATTTATATATGCACATACAGCACAGTACCTTACTGTATTTCACACACTACTGAAGAAACGACAAATATTATAAAACTTCTGTTTGTAATATGTATTGGATAAATGCTAGACAAATACACAAACATAATGAACAAACCGCCTCAGCGTTCTAAGGCCAGCTGTTTTAAAAACAGAAATCTATTGACACTGTTTGGGAACATGAGCTGTAGAAATAGATAAGAGGGGAAATAACAAGAAAGGAAAAAAAGGCAAAATCAATGGCAAGGTAACAAGACTTAGAAAAAAAAACGGTAACACAAAAAATAGTATTAAGACCAAATATAAACTGAAACAGGACTGGATTAAAAAAAAGGAAATCACACAAAAGTTAAATAAATATGAACTTGAAAAGGATTAATCAAGTGTTTAGAACTGACGAAGCCCAAGTGGAGAAACGCGTAGGGCCAGCGTTATTGGAGCAGAGAGAGAGAGGCGCCGAGATACTGCTCAGAGAGACATTTGAACGGAGCAGCGGCAGTAAACATCTGAGCTAACAGACACCAAATCCCGCGAGAGCTGAGCCGCGTCAGACCACGTGATGCGGAAGTGGCCGCTGGCGTGAGGAGGACTGGTAATCGGCGATTTCTAACACGAGTGTGAGAGACTCGCTAAACACTCTACTGCCTGTTTTTCACTCACAGAATGTGAGTTGATTACCTGTTTATTTTATCATTACATTTTAATTAAAAGGTTTTACACATTTTGTTTTTCCTTGTATTCCATTCCCATCCTCTTTTACGAGATCCATCTGTAAGGGAAAGTTTGGTACAACCAACCCTCCGTGAGTTCTACAGCTGTTGCTGATCCATGAGGACAAGCACCCAGAAGATCCAGAAGCCAAGAAAGAAAAAGCTACATGAGCTGAGTTCGTGAGTCCCTAAGTGGATTAAAGGCTTTTATTCAATCTATCAGTGTAAGCGCATATCTTACCGAATTATAGTCTGATTATTTTTTGATATACTGCCCTATGATATTTCTCTTTGTCTTTCTCTTCCCCTGCATATGTGCGCCTAGGTCAATCTTATACAAGGGTATGTACCTCTTTTATTGATTGTATTGGCTAGTAGGGTGGTGTTTATATTTTTTCACCACGCCAACAATTTGTTGAAATTTGCGCTGTTTGTTTCTTGTTTGTATATTTTTGTCCACTACACATTTAGCTGCATTTTTTAACTTAGTTACACTAATGGCCACAGCTATGGAACATGAGTCCATATTTTACATGAGGAAACATTGAGGCATCAATGTAGAAGATATATTCTCAGATGATATAAGGTTAGATAGCGTTGCACCCCTTAGTTACCATGTGGGATGCAAAGGAAATAGTGGTGATAATGTAACTGTTATTTTTGCAATAATGTCTAAAACTTATTTGGGTACAAGGGCATGCTATATTAGTCTCTAAAACTGATAAGCTACTGTCTTGTATATTGTTTCTTTAAAGGGTTTTATTGATATTGCAGAATAAAAAGTAACATTTTAAGATTGACTGGGACTGTTGTCAGCATAATCCAAAAAATCCAAAACAAAACCAGAGGGGAATTTTAACAACCAAATCAAACATGAAAGAAAGAAAAAAATGCTATCTGAGTCCGTCTATATATCATTCATTCAACTAAATAATCAATCAAACATTATGAATAGAAGATAAACAAGGAGTATAAAGATAACGTGTCAATATAGTGAAGTGAGGAACCGTAAAACTGACTTACCTGATGTATTTAAAAAAAACCATAGGAAGTAATTAAGTGATTAAAGTCTTTAATGTACAGTAATAGATGAGGGGACCATAAGAAGAAGAAAACATGAGGATTATGTTGTATTCAATCAACCACTTTAGAATAGTAAAGCAAACGCTACAATAAAGTCATGCCACTAGAAACATGCTGAGAAGAGCCACCATATTAATAAAAGGGATAGAATACTGACATGACAAGGGCTACAGGAGTTAATTAGTTTTTTTTTTACATTAGAAAAGAGGCGTCTTAGTGGGGATATGATACGGCATGATTAAATATATCAGGGTCAATACAAGAAGTTTTTCAAAAGAACATTCAATTCCAAGGTCAGTACAAATGACACAGGGTCATCCTGGTTTGACATCTTTTTAGAAAGGAAAGGGGTGAATATACCAAATAAATAAACATGGGAAGGATGCAGATCGGGATAAATCTAATTGCTTTATTTGGATTCAGGTAGGAGTTTAATTTCCCCTTATGAGACATCATTGGCTGATGTTTCACTGGGGTTTTTGTTTGCTTCCACTTGATCAAAATACTGTAAATATAAATATAGGAGAAGTAATCTGTCATCTAAATTAACATAGGTTGAATGGATAGAGCGCTTTTTTCACACCTCATCTACAGTACTATGCAACTATGTAACTATGCACATAAAGCATTAACCTCAGTGAAATGCATTTAGATGTAACCATTTTCCTTGTTTTAAAAAAAAAAAATTATATTCATAGGCCTAGATTCACTAAACGCTGATATACTTGGTTACAGTAATCATACCCAGAAAATAAAGAATTCATGTTTTTAACTCGCAAATACTGTATGTCTAAATTCACTAATATCTCTATCCTCGTAATATAATATAAATGTTTTATTTTTTAAATATAATTTCTTACAACAGTTGAAGAGGGAGAAAATTGTAATTACCATTAAGGAAATATCCCCAGGATTTGTACTTTGGCATCCAGGTTAGTACGAAGAAGGAGCCAAGACAAATTGGATCACTGCCCTTGCTGAGACCAACTCTGAAGACTGGTATTATGAAACAAGAACATAAGGTGCAATTAAGGGCCATGAAATGTTCTGAGGAAAATTAGCTACATTTTATTTATATATGCACATACGCACAGTACCTTACGTATTCACACACTACTGAAGAAAACGACAAATATATAAAAACTTTGTTTGAATATGTATTGGAAAATGCTAGACAAATACACAAAACATAATGAACAAACCGCCTCAGCGTTCTAAGGCCAGCGTTTTTAAAAACAGAAAATCTATTGACACTGTTTGGGAACATGAGCTGTAGAAATAGATAAGAGGGGAAATAACAAGAAAGGAAAAAAAGGCAAAATCAATGGCAAGGTAACAAGACTTAGAAAAAAAAACGTAACACAAAAAAAATAGTATAAGACCAAATATAAACTGAAACAGGACTGGATTAAAAAAAAGGAAATCACCACAAAGTTAAATAAATATGAACTTGAAAAGGATTAATCAAGTGTTTAGAACTGACGAAGCCCAAGTGGAGAAACGCGTAGGGGCCAGCGTTATTGGAGCAGAGAGAGAGAGGCGCCGAGATACTGCTCAGAGAGACATTTGAACGGAGCAGCGGCAGTAAACATCTGAGCTAACAGACACCAAATCCCGCGAGAGCTGAGCGCGTCAGACCACGTGATGCGGAAGTGGCCGCGGCGTGAGGAGGATGGTAATCGGCGATTTCTCACACGAGTGTGAGAGGACTCGCTAAACACTCTATGCCTGTTTTCACTCACAGAATGTGAGTTGATTACCTGTTTATTTTATCAACATTTTAATTAAAAGGTTTTACACATTTGTTTTTTCCTTGTATTCATTCCCATCCTCTTTTACGAGATCCATCTGTAAGGGAAAGTTTGGTACAACCAACCCTCCGTGAGTTCTACAGTGTTGCTGATCCATGAGGACAAGCACCCAGAAGATCCAGAAGCCAAGAAAGAAAAAAGCTACATGAGTGAGTTCGTGAGTCCCTAAGTGGATTAAAGGCTTTTATTCAATCTATCAGTGTAAGCGCATATCTTACCGAATTAAGTCTGATTATTTTTGATTATACTGCCCTATGATATTTCTCTTTGTCTTTCTCTTCCCCTGCATATGTGCGCCTAGGTCAATCTTATACAAGGGTATGTACACTCTTTTATTGATTGTATTGGCTAGTAGGGTGGTGTTTATATTTTTCACCACGCCAACAATTTGTTGAAATTTGCGCTGTTTGTTTCTTGGTTGTATAATATATC
>WSYH01000563.1:154051-189039 GCA_036426205.1 Ascaphus truei
TATATATATATATATATATATATATATAGATAGATAGATAGATAGATAGATAGATAGATATAACACTTGATTAATCCTTTTCAAGTTTATATTTATTTAACTTTTGTGTGATTTCCTTTTTTTTTAATCCGGTCCTGTTTCAGTTTATATTTGGTCTTAATACTATTTTTTGTGTTACCATTTTTTTTTCTAAATCTTGTTACCTTGCCATTGATTTTGCCTTTTTTTTCCTTTCTTGTTATACATATAAGCAATACGATACCGTTTGGAAACGAAATCAGCAGGCAGCACTCCAGAATTGAACAAACAAGTGTATTGAAAAAGGTCCCATTCGTGGACCGAAACGTTGGTTTTGTGTTTATTTTTTCAATTCACTTGTTTGTTCAATTCTGGAGTGCTGCCTGCTGATTCCGTTTCCAAACGGTATCGTATTGCTTATTCTTCATTATGGGATCTGCACCCACACCAGTGACTATTATTACGGAGTGCTTTTTGTTCTTTTTCTATGATATATATATATATATATATATATATACATACACATACACACACTGACAAAAAGAACAAAGAGTCCCACATTAAGTACTCATGTAATAACTGCAAAAACACAATATATGACCAAAGTTAATCAAAATGGATTTTAATCGAACACAGCTAAAGTATCACATGCAAATATAAAAACATGAAAAATACAACAACTATGAAAACCTCCAAATATAACTCAAGGGATTGGCTGCAACTGTGAGAGTTGCACAGAACTAGAAACTGCTACAGGTGCGCCGACGAGTATTCTAAAACTTGCCTTAAGCTTGCCTTGGAAAATCTGGGGCTATCACCAACAAGATCCAGGTACATGCTGGGTACATGCTGCAAACATTTCAGTGACATTTCTGCAGAGATTAATGACCCATCGGATTAACACAGCAGGGGTCCCTGGCAGTCAGTTTGAATGGGACTGCCAGGGACCCCCGCTGTTAATCCGATGGGCCATTAGTCTGTCTGCAGAAATGTCACTGAAATGTTGCAGCATGTACCCAGCATGTACCCAGCATGTACCTGGGTCTTGTTAGTGATTGCCCCAGATTTGTTTTAGAATACTCGTCAGCACTACAGTAACTATAACAAGGAAAACATGGGGAGCACAATCACGACCTGCCGGTCAAAAAACCCACAAAGTAGTGGCGTAAGCAGATTCTAAACTACAAACCCATAAACATAATGACTGCGCTCTAAATACAAACCAAAAGGCTTGGTAGAGACTAAAATCATGCAGCCAGCTAGGTCAGATGAATGAGTTGATGGTAAAACTAAATAAGCTTATACACATGAAACAAGTGCAAGGGGGATGGTGACAAGAGATCAAATGCACCCAAGGCAAACAGTACACAGTAAATACATATATGAAAATAGGGCCCCGTTTTAAAAAAAAAACCATGATGTCAGTAAGCTCATAGATGGAGCAGAGCAAATACACACACACACACACACACACACACACACACACACACACACACAACACCACCACACACCCACACAACACCGGCTGAAAGACCACTGAATAGCAGGCAATACTCAGCTGAATAGTAGCAAAGTGAATCCTTTTGTAAGATGAAAAACATCTGGATGAAGTATCCCTCGTGGTGCAGGAGAAAAAATGGTTAAGTCCCAAAAGCATATTTGAATGCAGCCAAACCACAATAAAGAGATGGAGGTACAAGTGGTGTCACCAAATAAATAATATTATATATATATATATATATATATTATATATATATATATAATATTATAATATATATATATTATTATAAATATAATACAACTGTATAATCATTGTCACTGTAGCCGGCACACACATATAAAGAAAAACTCCAGATGCTAGTCCCATAGAAGATAATAAGATGATATTACCAAGATGATGGTCCAGTAAGGAGAGACAGCACACACGGGTTGAATGTCAAAAAAGGTGTATTGAAACACAAAAACCAACGTTTCGATTCCTGCAAACTGAACCTTCCAAGGTTTGCAGGAACCGAAACGTTGGTTTTTTGTGTTTCAATATACCGTTTTTGAATTTTCAACCCATGTGTGCTGTCTCCCTTACTGGACCATCATCTGGTATTATATATATCTTTTATTTGAGATTATATATATATACGATATATATATATATATATATTAATATATATAATATATATCTTATATATATATATAGATATATATATATTATATATATTATATTATTATATATATTACACCCAGTGTTCGACAAACCTATCACATTTGCTCGCCCCGGGCGATGGATTTAACCCCCGGGCGAGTAAATATTGGCCCAGCAGCACACGTTTGGTACTAGGTGGCGAGTAGATTTTTTTGTGTGGCGAGTAGATTTTTTGGTGATTTGTCAACCACTGTGTATATATATATATATATATATATAATCTCAAATAAAAAGATCACTTGTGAGCACATTCACATGTCTTAGGCAGGTCTGCAACCCTGTCTTTCACAATTATCGGTGATTTGGTAGATTGTGCTTCACCAGTAAGTGCTCTATTGTATAAGAACAATATATTCAGAGTATAGTCCCAATGTCCATAAAAACTGTTTAATAACAGAGATCACCCAAGGGAGATTAAGGAACCTAGTGGTGCCCATCTGTCTACCACAGAGATTGGCCACCTGGTAAGTGATTACCTACCCATAGGGTAGTAATGAAGGTGTAAGAAACACACCAACATGTTTCATCCAACAGGAATTTATCAAGGTGTCACCCAGCCGGGAGGAGACGTTTCCAAAACATCCTACCCCATGCAAGGGCAGGCTGGAACACACACACACACACACACACACACACACACACACACACACAATCAATCAGTACAGGGCAGTATTTCCCTGACTACACGGTAAATCGACGTGTTTGATGCAGAGTACAGGGCAGTATTTCCGGACAGCGGTTAAATGCGTGTGTGATGCACTGAGTACAAGGGCAGTATTTCCGAACACGGGAACATCGCGTGTGTGATTTTGTGCATGTGAGTGTACAGGGCAGTATTTCCATGACACACGGTAACATGCGTGTTTTTGATTGCAGTGAGTACAGGGCGTAGTCCCGACCACTACGGTAACATCGCGTGTTTGATGCACAGAGTATCAGGGCAGTATTCCCTGACACGCCCCGGTGGTAACCATAGCCGTGTTTTGAGTAAGTGAGTACAGGGCAGTATTCCCTGACACGCCTGGTAACATCGCGTGTTTGTGCAGTGAGGACAGGCAGTATTTCCATGACACGCACGTAATCGCGTGTTTGATGCCACAGTAGGTTACAGGGCCAGTAAGTATTTCCCCTGACACGCGGTAAAATCGCGTTGGTTGATGCAAGTGAGTACAGGGCAGCTGATTCCCGACCCAACGACGTCGGGAAAATCGCTGTTGAGGACAGTGATACAGGGCCAGTATTTAAATGACACGCGTCACCAGCGCCTGCGCGGGGTAACATCGCGTGGTTTGAGCAGTGGTACAGGGCAACAGTAAGTATTTCCCTGAAACATCGGTAACATCGCGTGGTTGATTGCAGTAAAAGGGAAGTATTTCCACTGACACACCTTCTCGGTAACACGCGTGTTGATGCAGTGAGTTACAGGGCAGTATTTCCCTGACACACTTGTAACATCGCGTGTTTGATGCAGTTGAGTACAGGGCAGTTATTTCCCTGAAAAGCGTTATGGGTGGTAACATCGCGTGTTGATGCACTAGTACAGAGGCAGTATAGTATTTCCCGACCACGGTACATCGGTGTTTGATGCATGATACAGGGGAGTATTTCTGACAAACGGTAACATGCGTGTTTGACGAGTGAGTACAGGCAAGTATTTCCCTGACACACGGTAACATCGCGGTTTGATACGACTGAGTACAGGGAGTATTTCCATGACACGCGGAACATCGCTGTGTTTGATGCAGTGAGTAAAGGCGGATTTCCCTGACACAACGGTAAACCATCGCGTGTTTGATGCAGTGAGTAAAGGGCAGTAGTATTCCTGACACGCGGTAACATCGAGTGGTGGATTGAGTGAGTACGGGCAAGTATTTCCCGACACGCGGTAAATCGCGTTGTTGATGCAGTGAGTACAGGGCGTATTTCCCTGCACAACGGAAAATGCGTGTTTTGATGCAAGAGTAACAGGGCAGTATTTCACTGACAGCAGGTTTGGTAAAATGCGTGTTTGAGCAGGAGTACAGCGGCAAGTACAGCCTGACACGCGAGGTGGTAACTCGCGTGTTTGATGCAGTGAGTACAGGGCAGAGTATTTCCTGACAAGCGGGTATGGTTTTTAACATCACCGGTTTTGATGCAATGGAGTAAAGGGCAGTAGTTCCCTGGACACGCCGCCATGGTAACATCGCGTTTAGTTTGAGGGCAGTGAGTAGCAAGGGCAGCATTTCCCTGACACGAGGGGTAACATAGCCGTGTGTGATGCTGTGAGGACAGGGAAGTATTTCCCTGACAAGAGGTACATCGCGTTGTTTTATGCAAGGGATGTAAATGCTGGGGCAGATTCAACGGAAACGCGGGTGGGTCGGTGTGGGTTGGAGGTAAATCACGTTGTTTGATTGCACAACGAGTAAAGGGCGAACTAGCAGGTGCATCAGGAGTGAAAGGCAAAAGAATCCACTCTTTCGGCGCTCGCACGGGGACTCTACACTTCCCCGCCCCTGGCACACCCTCTGTCTCTCTCCCCTTATGTGGGTTTTGGGTCCCCGCCCTTTCACTCTCATTGCGGGGGTGAACCTGGCCGATTCACTATGGGCCACCTTACGGCCGGGGCGGGGTCTTGGAGAGGGGCTAATGGTGGGTAAGGGTCTGGTTCAGGGTGGGTAACATAGAGTGCCAGTTGTTTGAGCAGTGAGTACAGGGCAGCATTTTCCCTGAAACGGTAAATCGCGGGTTTGAGCAGTGAGTACAGGGCAAGCATTTCCCTGACACGCGGTGGGGGTAACAGCGGCGTTGTGTGATGCAGTGAGTACAGGGCAGTATTCCCTTGACAGCGGTAAAATCGCCGTGTTTGATGCAGTGAGTTACAGGGACAGTATAGTAGTATTTCCCTGTGACACACGCTTCTTGGTAAAGCGCGTGTTTGATGCAGTGAGTACAGGGCATGCTATGTTACAGTGACAAAACCTTGGTCGGGAACATCGCGTGTTTGGATGCTAGTGAGTACAGGGGCATTAGTATTTTCTCATGACAAACGGTTTCCGGTAAAATCGCGTGTTTGTTTGATGCACAGAGTACAGGGCCAGCATTCACTGAAAAGCGGTGTATGGCTAACATCGCGTGTTTTTACACCATGACTGTCTACCGAGAGTGTCCCCTTTACATAGCTGCCGGCATCCATCTCTCACAAATCCTCGGCGTGCTGTGTGGACACGCCGAGCAGGGGACAGAAACCCAAAACCTTGTAATGAGAGGGGAAAACAAGCTGAAGGCAGCCATATTTAATGTACCCAAAAGAAAATCGCGCATAGCATTGTTTTCTTTTCATCAAAAGCGCGTTATGCGCTCACGGAAACCTAGCCGCGCATACACTGGTTACATAAACGGCCCTTCTAGCGGCGAAGGGTTAATGGTACCGAAAAATGAGATAATACAATGGTGTGTCAATTGCCCCCTGAGCGACTATTGGAAAGGGTGATGCTACGTTGTACATATAAGAGGGGGGGGGGGCAGGGTTGGAATGGTGGATTATAAACGGTTTCCCCTATCCTTTGTATTAGGTGACTCCGAAGCTCCAGTACACTATGGAGGGGATTACCTGGGTGCGGCTATCCTTTGTATTAACCCGAAAGAGAAGCTTACAGTATAGTTTCCGGCAGCATGGAGAGGAATGTCATTGCAGAATGGTCACAGGAAGGTGGGAGGCCTATTCTGATTGGGGAATCTAGGGCAAGGACACTCCTACCTCTGGAGTGCCTCGCTGCCCAACCAACCTGACATAATACCTTTGCGTGACAGGAGGGCTGGGGCTCACCTGCTGATAACCACATGCCCGTGGAGTTAAGTTAATGGGGGATCTTCTGGGGCTGATACAGACGCCCCCGCCCCGCGCTGCACTGCACACTCGACTGCTGTCACCAACGGGCAGCTGATCCTGCTTCCAGGCAAAACCTCCCCCCCTTGGCGTTGCTAAGAGGACGCCATCCCTCAGAAGCTCAAGGAGGGAGGGGCGGGGGTTAACACCCGCAACGCGAGAGCACGCGGAACATGCTTGCAGAAGCCATACTGATGTATGTATGTAGTATGTGTATATATAGATGAATATATATTATATATATATATTATATATATATAGATATATATATACACACATACACACACACCGACCTTACTATGCTGCAGAGGAAAAGATAAAAATGCACTCCTATAGACGTTATGCGCAGAGCGATGTGTATACAGAGGCGAGAATCTTGGTCATATCAAGCCTCCGTGAGTATTCATTAGGGGCGTGCGGGGGGGGGGACGAGATAGAGAGATGAGAGAGAGAGAGAGAGAGATGAGAGAGACAGAGAGAGCGAAGAAGAGAGAGAGAGAGAAGAGAGAGAGAGAGAGTATAAAAGAGAGAGAGAGAAAAGAGAGGATATCGCCAGATATATATAGAAGATCTTATAGACAGATAGTATACATAAATTACATACATAAAGACAACATGGACATAGATAATATAATTTTATATGCGGAAAAATACCCGGTGTTGCGCGGGACTTGGGAAAAAAAAAAAAGAATGACTGAGATGTATCAATGGATAATTACATTATTAGTTTGTTTTAACAGGAAAAAAAAAAATTGAATATTGTATATTTAATGCTGTTGGGTAAAAACTATAATTTAGTTTTTTCCATCAAGTGCAAAAAAACATACAAAGCATTTGTCATTTGTGATGTCATATGTGATGTCATATGTGATGACATGAGCAAAGCATGGGGGGAGGGGGTCGGTTAAGGTTGCATGCACCTTAACTTTGGAATGTCCAAACTTTGAAGGGTTTGCGTACAATACCTTAAACTTACACCAAGTTTTTTTAATTGAATATACTATGTATCTACAGTTGTGTGAAAAAATGAAAAGTACACCCTCTTTTGAATTCTAGGTGTACATATAGGAACAGAATAAACAATCATCTGTTCCTCTGAGCAGTTTACAGGTAAATACAGCCTCAGATGAACAACAACACATGAACAGATTACACCGTTTGTCATGATGTATTAACAAAAATAATAAGCCAAAATGAGAAAGAAGCAATGTGTGAAAATATAATGTACACGTATGATTCAATAGCGTGTAGAACCGACATAGCAGCAATAAATGATAGTCATCGTTTTCGTATGACTTTAGCAGTCTCTCAATCGTGTGGAGGAATTTGGCCCAACTCTTCTTTAAAAGTTGCTCAGTTCATTGAGGTTTGTGGGCCATTTGTTTTACGCACAGCCTCTTAAGGTCCGCCACAGCATTTCAACTTAGGGTTAGGTTGGGACTTTTACCGGGGCCATTGCACAACACTGTTCTTTTATGTTTCAGCAATTCTGTTGAGATTTGCGGTGTGCATTGGGATCATTGTCGTTTGCCATACCGACCCAATTGCGGCCAAGCTTTAGCTGTCAGGACAGATGGCCCTCACATTGACTCTAGAAGTTTGCGTATACAGAGGGTTCAATGGCTCGACTCAGACTGTGTATGTCCCAGTCCGGTGTGGCTGCAAAAGAAGTGCCCAAATCATCACCCCTCCACCACCGTGCTGACAGTTGGATGAGGCGGTTTGTGCTGGTGGAACTGCTGTGTTTTGGTTTTCGCCAAACGGGCGATGTTGCATCGGCCCCAAATATCTTCCACTTTGGTCTCGTCGTCCACAGGACATTGTATGTCCAGAAGTCTTGTGGTTGTTCAGATGCAACTTTGCCAACACCTAGCAGTGCTGCCTGTTATATTTAGAAAGAATGAGGCTTTATTATGGCAACCTTCCTCCAAACCAAACACAATATTTGTGAATGCCGGGTATTACCTCTCTGGGTGTGTATGGGTATACCGGTATACCTCTCTGGACATGTATGTGTAACCGGTTTACCTCTCGGAAATGTATGTGTGTTCGGTTCTGACCTCTCTGGCGTGTATGTTATACCGGTATTACCATTTCTGGACATGTAGTATATACCGGCTATTACCCTTTTCCGGACATGTATGTATATATCGGTATGACCTTATGGGGGTGTATGTGGATACCGTATACCTCTCGGGCTGTGTTGTATGTATTATCCGTATACCTACTGGGTGTGTATGTGTATACGGGTATTACGCTGGGCATGTAGGTGTTATACCGGATTAACCTTCTGCGGCGTTTTTGTATGTGTATAACGGTATTACCATCTTGGCGGGTTTGTATGGTATACTGGTATGACTCTCTGGGACCTTGTATGTGAAATACGGATTACTTCTCCTGGGCGTTGTCATGGGTTTGGATATTAACCGGTTTACCTCTCGGGTGTGTATTGTGTAACGGTATTTACCTATCTGGGCGGTGTGTTGTATACGGTATTACTCTTCTGGGCGTTGTTTGTATTGGTGTATACCGGTTTTACCTCTATGGGCGTTGTATGGTATACCGGTATTACCTATCTAGGACGCGTTATGTGTATATCCCGGTATACCTCTCTGGGCGTTTGTATGTGCTTCCTATACAATGGTATACACTGTGGCGTGTATGTGTTATACAGGCCCCCCCCCTATACATATCTGGAAGTTGTTGTGTCTTATACCGGTAATTAACTCTCTGGGCGTGTATTTGTATTACCCGTATTCCTCTCTGGGAGTTTGTATGGCTATACCGGTATTACCTTCTCTGGGCGTGTAGTGTATAACAGGTATTACCTATATGTGAGGTATTTGTAAGTGTGTATTACCGGGTATATACCTTTCTGGCCCGTGTAGGGATACCGGTTATTACATCTCTTGGGAGTGTATGTGTAGTATTAAGGTATAAATCTCAGGGCGTTGTATGTGATACCGGTATTACCTCTCTGGGAAGTGTATGTGTAACCGTATTACCTCTCTGGACATAGGACATACCGCTTGGGGGGCTGCAAGGATTTCTCAAGCAAGGGGAGCGAAGAGAGCCAGGGCCAAAGCTAGGGGCTGAGAAGCTTCTTCCATCTTGATTGGCTGCTGTGGGTAATGCAACCAATCCAGTTGGTGTTCAGGTGCCTGGGTCTCGGTGGGGCCATGAAGCCGATGCAGAGGAGGATGGATTCGCAAAGGAGGAGGGAGGATGGAGGGGAAAATGGCATCATGGAGCGGTGAGAGGTGAGAATGGTGTGTGTGTGTGTCTTCTCGCGACACGTCGCACCTTTCGATATTGTGTCCAGTAGTAGTTTTGCGAGAACCTTTCATTGGTGGGATATAAGAGCCAGTTAGAAGCATATTCGGGGGGCGTCAGATGATAATCTGCCCTCACTCTGCCTCATTATCAAGCAACATTCGTATTCCACGAAACCGACACTAGAGAAAGAGTTTTGGCGTGAATTAATTACAAGAAACCCAAGAAAGCACCACACACCACCGACGGGTTCAGGAAAAAACAGGGTATAGTCCTCACACCCGCCACATGGAAGCAATTATCCCCTGAATCAGACTCACCAAAATGGAATGTTCATGGTCCCCCAAGGGACCTAAACCAAAGAGTATCGGGCCCGTTCCTCCTATCTCTTACCGTGCACCCCACAACTGGAAACAAACTACCAGAGACTCTCACATCCACCACCAAGTGTAAGTTCTTCAACTCAAAAGGCCTGTCTCACACTTTAACCTGGGTATGTAACTGTTACATACCGCCTTCACATATATTTCTTGAAATGCGGCACGCAATGTCTTGTATATAATGTATACCCTGTTCATTTATATAACTGTACTGTTAAACCATGTTATTTATTTGTCTTAACTCTGGTGCCCAGGGGACATACTTGAAAACGAGAGGTAACTTCAATGTATTTACCCGGTAAATTTTTACTAACTAAATGAAAAATTAAATAAACAAGCCTCACAAAATAAGGACCCTCCGCCCTCCCTCGCTCTCTCCTCCCAGAAGCCCTCCCTCGGGGGCACCTCATCCACCTCTCCCCCCCTCCTACCTAGCCCCACCCCCCTACTCCCGTTTAGCCCACCATCCGCCTCGCCCTCCCTTCTTACGCCCCATCCCTCCCTGCCCTCCCTCCTCCCCTCGCCCTCCCTTCCCTCTTCTCCTCCCTCCTACATTGCCATCCCTCCTCCGGGCCCTCCCTCCCTCGCCCTCCCTCCTCCGCCCCCTCCCTCCTCTCACCTCCTACCTGAGTGTCTTCTTCTTCATTAAGTATTTGGAAACAAGTAGAAGTAATTCCCCGGTAAAGTTAAATACGGGGTTTTGTTACGTATAAATCTATGTCTCGTGATTAAGACTTAAAAGTTTTTTTGCAGGAGCTTTCAAGCTATGGTTATTGGTTGCTAAGTAATTAGGGAGCCGTCATTGTCCAACAGATACACACAATCAGCGGAGGTTTGAAATCCCTGCTCCCAGAGAACTGATGAAACACCTGTTAATTTCCCCCAGATACACAAATAACTAAAGCAGATGGGTCTCTTCAGTGGAGCCAATTGACTAAAAAGTTGATCCTTTTTGGACGCTGCTTTTAATGTTGTAAACACAAAACTGCGCGTGTGGGGCTAACACGCCGAAATACGCGCCACAGGGTCGGACGCGGCGGAGGAAGGAGGAAACATATGACAGAGCTGGTCAAGGAAGGACGTACTAGGGTTATTAACAGGAAAGCGGTGGAAGGGCCCGCCGGCAGTGACGGGTTTATTAAGGGACGCCAAAACAAATGTGTCACTGCTATATACCGACAAGAAGAGTAGTTAGGGCGAGTACAAAAAGTGGCCACACCACCCGCAACGTCCGGTGTTACCGGCATACTACAAATACCAAGTGCTGGCAACTCCATCTACCTCCAGACAGGTCTGCCACCATGCCATCCCCGTTATCTATTAGTACACAGCGCTTCCACTGCTGCCGGGATCCTGGGTAAGGACATGCAAAGAGCACTCGCCGTTGCGCCTCTCTTTCTGCCCGAAATACGGCCAAGGTTACGGGGGTTCCGTGTTTGTTAAGTAGAGTAAGGAGATAACGAGTGACGCCTGTGTCGTTTGCAATCCTTACCTCAGAACCCAACTGGCATGCGGGGGGGAGGAAGCGCTGTGCGCCATGAGATAACGGGGACTGATACAATGGTATATGTATTTGTTGAATAGGCATCTACTGGAGGTGTTTACAATAAAGTGGGGGGCGAGGGCACTGCGAGGGGAATTGTGCGTCCCCCTGAAGGGGGGTAGACCCCCGTTCGGATCCAGTGGGGGCGGCACTGCGAGCCAGTTACACGTGCGTTTGCCGTTGAAGTGGGAGACCCCCGTTAGGATCATCACCGCAGGCTCTCCTTTGTGACCTTGGGGCAAGTCGCCTCGTATCCATGTGCCAAGGCCACCGATAAATAGAGGTAAGCTATTTCAGGGCAGACACTGGTTATGACTGTAAATGCCCCTGCAAGCGACTGTGACGTAGTCTATCAGTGATACAGCAGAACAAATGTATATTTTAGAGTTGCAAAGCTCTCGGGCAGGAGATTACATCTTCCTTCGTGTGCTTGTGTTGGATGCATGATTGCAATTTTTTAATGTGTGTGTTGTTATGGGTCCATGTTGTGTGTGTGTATGTGTAAAAGTGCACCAGTGTGTGTGTGCAGAGAGCGTTGTAGTATGTATATGTGTATGTGTAAAATGTGGTGTGTGTATGTGTGTGTGTGAGAGAGGTGTGAGTATGTATGTGTATGGTGATAAATGTGTGTGTGTATGTGGAAATGCGGTGTGAGTGTGCGCACCCTACCTTCTTTTGCACCTCCCCTTGCCGCCCAAGGCTCCCACATCCTTCCCTCGCATGTTCTCCCCCTGGTTCCCGTATCGCCTCCTTTCCTCTGCTCCTGTACCCCCTTCCGGTTCTTTTTCTTCTCATGTTTATACTTTCTCTAACCTCTCGCTCCCCTTCCTCCCTCTTGTAACTTCCCCACGTCCTTACTCCGTTTTTTATTTCTTTTCTCTTTTCTCCCCACCCCACCCCTTCTATCTTTACCAGGTGTTTCCACCTCTCCTCTTTTCTTCTATTACCCCCCCACCCCTCTTCGTTCCCCTCCCTCCTTCGTATTATGTCCTCACTCGCCTGATATGGGTCCACTATCTCCACCGTAACCCCTTATATCCTTCCGCCGACCTTTTCCAGCTCACTCCATGTGCTTTCCTACCCTCCCTGTGGACTTTTCCGTTCATCAACCACTCTCACCTCCCTTCGGCTTTATCCGACCGGCACGTATCCCGTTTTCACTCTTTCCGTTTTCCTTCGTCCTTGTTTATCTACCCCGCGATTTCTGCGTTTTTTATATTTAGTTTGGTCTTGCACCCCTTCTTCTTCCCGTTCAGAACCTATCTGCACCTCAGGTCGTCCCCTCTACCTAATTGCCATTATCTCTCCTGGGTCACGCCCTCCCCGCATGTTTATGCCACCACCCTTCGCTTCATTTACCATTCGTTACTTTTCTTATTTGTCTGTCCCCCCTCCTCCTGACAACCTCACCCATCCCTACGTCTCTTGCTTTTACTCTTCCTATCTTTCAGCCTCTGTGCACTCTCGCTTTCTTCCCCTCCCTTGTCAATCTAATCTACCCATCCCCGTCATTCTTTGCCTCCTCCCATTTTATTTCTTTCAAGGTATCCCCGGAGCTCGTGTTGTTTCTCCCGCCTCTTTTCTTGCCTTCACCCCCCCTCCTGCGTTTCCTCACTTGCTCCGGTCCTGGGTTCCACTCTCCGTACTTCGCCCCTTCCCTCTTCCACAATTCGCTCTAATTAGTCTTCCCCACACGCTCCTTGCGTTTCTCTTCTTCCTTGCGGTATTCGTCTTTTGATCTAGTCTCGGCCCCGTCGCTAGTGTGCGGCGGTTTGCGGCCGGCCGCTTTTCTCTCTTCCGCTTCCCACCTCAGCCCCTACGTTCTCCCCCCACAACCTCCGACTCGTTCCCTACTTTTTCCACCCCACTACGCCTCCCACTTCTCCTGGATTAATCCCTGACTGGTGTCCTCTGTCTCTCCTATCAGTTCACTTCTTACCCACTCCCCCCTCCCCCCCTTGCACGCTCCCTGTCCCCTATTGCCGCCTTCGGAGATCTGCGCTCACTTGCGTCGTTTCATTTATAGCCCTCTGCTCTGTAGTTCCCCCTCTTCTCTTCCATTTGCCGTCCCCTCTTCTCTACCCCCCCCCGCTATCTCAATCTCCCTATGTCACGCTGCCTTTAATCCGCCTGCCCCTTCGCCCTCTTCATTTCTGCTCAATCCTACCTCTTTCTGCGACTTACTCCCCATCCTCCCCCCCCCTCCGTTGCAGCACTTTTCTTTCGGATGTGTCTTACCCCCCCACCCTCCTCTCCCTCCCCACCTTTGATCTTTATCCCCTCTCAATCTTCCTCTTCGCTTTTTTTTCTTCCACTCGATCTCTCTTTTTTAACTAATTTCCGCATGTACTTCCCACGCTACACTCTTCTGCTCCTTTTAACCGCGCTTGTACACCTTCTCCTGTGTAACTGCGTTATTTATCTCGACCATTCCTTTCGCTAGTACATCCCCTTCCCACTTTTTGTGTTATTTTTTTTTCTAAATCTTGTTAACCTTGCCATTGATTTTGCCTTTTTTTTCCTTTCTTGTTTATACATATAGCAATACGATACGTTGGAAACGAAATCAGCAGGCAGCACTCCAGAATTGACAAAACAAGTGTATTGAAAAAGGTCCCATTCGTGGACGAAACGTTGGTTTTGTGTTATTTTTTCAATTCACTTGTTTGTTTCAATTCTGGAGTGTGCCTGCTGTGATCGTTTCCAAACGGTATCGTATTGCTATTCTTCATTATGGGATCTGCACCCACACCAGGACTATTATTACGGAGTGCTTTTTGTTCTTTTTCTATGTATATATATATATATAATATATATACATACACAATACACACACTGACAAAAAGAACAAAGAGGCCCACATTAATTACTCATGTAATAAATGCAAAAAACACAATATATGACCAAAGTTATCAAAATGGATTTTAATCGAACACAGCTAAAGTATCACATGAAATATAAAAAACATGAAAAATACAACAACTATGAAAACCTCCAAAATAACTCAAGGGATTGCTGCAACTGTGAGAGTTGCACAGAACTAGAAACTGCTACAGGTGCGCCGACGAGTATTCAAAACTTGCCTTAAGCTTGCCTTGGAAAATCTGGGGCTATCACCAACAAGATCCAGGTACATGCTGGGTACATGCTGCAAACATTTCAGTGACATTTCTGCAGAGATTAATGACCATCGGATTAACACAGCGGGGTCCCTGGCAGTCAGTTGAATGGGACTGCCAGGGACCCCCGCTGGTAATCCGATGGGCCATTAGTTGTCTGCAGAAATGTCACTGAAATGTTGCAGCATGTACCCAGCATGTACCCAGCATGTACCTGGGTCTTGTTAGTGATTGCCCCAGATTTGTTTTAGAATACTCGTCAGCACTACAGTAACTATAACAAGGAAAACATGGGGAGCACAATCACGACCTGCCGGTCAAAAAACCCACAAAGTAGTGGCGTAAGCAGATTCTAAACTACAAAACCATAAACATAATGACTGCGCTCTAAATACAAACCAAAAGGCTTGTAGGACTAAAATCATGCAGCCAGCAGGTCAGATGAATGAGTTGATTGGTAAAACTAAATAAGCTTATACACATGAAACAAGTGCAAGGGGGATGGTGACAAGAGATCAAATGCACCCAACAAACCGTACACAGTAAATACATATATGAAAATAGGGCCGTTTTAAAAAAAAAACCATGATGTCAGTAAGCTCATAGATGGAGCAGAGCAAATACACACCACAACACACACACACACACACACAAACAACACACACACCACACACAAACACACACCACACAACACCACACAAACACACCCACACACACACACACACACCACACACACACACACGGCTGAAAGACCACTGAATAGCAGGCCAATACTCCGCTGAATAGTAGCAAAGTGAATCCTTTTGTAAGATGAAAAACATCTGGATGAAGTATCCCTCGTGGTGCAGAGAGAAAAAAAATGGTAAGTCCCAAAGCATATAATTGAATGCAGCCAAAATCCACAATAAGAGAATGGAGGTACAAGTGGTGTCACAAATAAATAAATAATATATATATATATAATATATAATATATATATTATATATATATAATAATATATAGATATATATATATAAAATAAAACAACTGTATAATCATTGTCACTGTAGCCGGCACACACATATAAAGAAAAACTCCAGATGCTAGTCCCATAGAAGATAATAAGATGAATATACCAAGATGATGGTCCGTAAGGAGAGACAGCCACACGGGTTGAATGTCAAAAAAGGTGTATTGAAACACAAAAACCAACGTTTCGATTCCTGCAAACTGAACCTTCCAGGTTTGCAGGAACCGAAACGTTGGTTTTTGTGTTTCAATATACCGTTTTTGAATTTCAACCCAGTGTGCTGTCTCCTTACTGGACATCATCTGGTAATATATTATGATCTTATATTGAGATTAGATATATATATATACATATAAAAAATAATATAAAAAAATAAAAAAATAAAAAAAATATAATATAAAATATAATACAACATAAAACAACCAAGAAATTGCACTCGCCCCGGGCGGTGGATTAACCCCCGGGCGAAGTAAATATTGGCCCAAGCAGCACACGTTTGGTACTAGGTGGCGAGTAGATTTTTTTGTGTGGCGAGTAGATTTTTTGGTGATTTGTCAACCACTGTGTATATATATATATATATATATATATCTCAAATAAAAAGATCACGTGAGCACATTCACATGTCTTAGGCAGGTCTGCAACCCTGTCTTCACAATTATCGGTGATTTGGTAGATTGTGCTTCAACGTAAGTGCTCTATTGATAAGAACAATATATTCGAGTATAGTCCCCATGTCCATAAAAACTGTTTAATAACAGAGACACCCAAGGGAGATTAAGGACCTAGTGGTGCCATCTGTCTACCACAGAGATTGGCCACATGGTAAGTGATACCTACCCATAGGGTAGTATGAAGGTGTAAGAAACACACCAACATGTTTCATCCAACAGGAATTTATCAGGTGTCACCCAGCCGGGGGAGGAGAGTTTCCAAAACATCCTACCCCATGCAAGGGCAGGCTGGAACACACACACAAACACACACACACCACACCACACACACACACACACACACAACACACACACACACACACACACACACACAAACACACCACACCACACACACCACACCACTGTTGCAAAGTATCAGGGGAAGAATTAATGCATATGGACGAAACTNNNNAATGAAGATGAATCTGAAATAATAAAAAAGAAGCAAAATATGGTGAAGTATGCTTGTATTCTTCAGAATGCGCAAAAGACAAAGGGCTACTTACAAAGTAGCAGATAAAACAGGCATGTAGGATATCAAGATCCTCTCCTCACTGCTGATCTGTATGGTGGCTAGTTGGTTCTGGCTCCACCTGGAACGCAGAGACTCCGCACATGCTCAGATGTGTCTGCAGCTGCCTCCAGTGTTGTCCTGGCTATCCCTCCAGTCTCGCAGGATTGCGAGTATGACGTCAGCCCTTTGTTGTATCCTTTGAAGGGAGGAATCGGCATACACTGTCCAGCTAATACTAGACCAATATTGCCAGATAGAGCTAAGAACTCAGAGAGTCAGGGAGACCTTAAGGAAATGTTATTCCAGCCGCCACCCTACGCGTATTGTCTTGAAAAAGACTTCATCGGGGGAATGCATCTGTGTAGCTAGCAAGTGTACTAGCTCCTAATAGGTTAATTGGCTAGCCAACACCCAAATACCTTATAGCTGCACAGAGACATATGCTATAAGGCATTTGGGCATTGGCTAGCCATATCCTTTCACATTAAAGGCTGAGGTGTGCGTGAAAAACATGATATCAGCCGAGTGCACGCGGGTAATATGCCTACGTTGTGGACCGCTTAAAACATAGCACCCCCAAGATGGAATTAGTCGTGGTGTACTCCTATTGTTACATGTTCCAGGGCTGGGTGTGCGTGAAACCTATGGTATCAGCCAAGCACACGTGGTAGTATGCTAACAGTGTAGACCGCTTGAAAGATAGCACCCCCAAGATGAGATTACTCACCTGCAGCCAAAATTAATAGTCCATGTAGAGTATGCCAATGGTGTGGCCGCTTGCCAAATAGCACCCCCAAAATGGACCTGAACCTGGATCTGAACCTCAGGATCTGAGGTTGGAGAGCAGTTACCGACAAAATCGGGAGAACCGCGTGCAGAGTTTGCAAGATGCAAGCTCTAATTTTGTCAAGTATGTGTGGCTTTGTGTGAAAGCCATAGCCACGCCCCCTTTTCAATGCCTGGTACACCTGGATCCACCAGGGGGAGTGATGCCACTCCATACTTTGAATTCAAAGAGGACTTACCTACATCCGAAGTGGTTGGGGAGAAAGGACCCTTCTCGCCCTCCTTGATGGCACAGGAACAGGACCACTACTTCCAGGTCGTTGTCCTCTATGTGGAGAGGTCTTTGTGCGCATCTTTGTGGGCATCATCCTTGGCCCTGAGGACCGCTTCCTGTCCTGCAGAGACTCCGATAAGACCGTTGTCATGGTGGACTGACCTGATTAACAATTTTATATTTTGGGGTAAGAGACTGAGCACACAAGTTGAGCAAAATAAACTGAGATTTATTTCCTTACTAAACAGACACATGACAACCTTAGAATATACTTGAAAAAAACACTTACTGAGGGAGAGAACGGGATAGAATGTCCAGAAGTAAAACAAAGCACCGGAATATTGTCTTTTAACATGCAGTCCTGTTGCAAGGGGCACACGTTGCCAACCCAATAAATCCGTGAATATTGCAAGGTTCGTTCTGGTCCATTGGGGTTCGTTAGATAACCCCCAGCACTAACGAAATCCTTAAGCAGAGATCTGTCCTTGGTTCCGATGAAAATAACTTCTTGCGTTCTGAATTCGTTTGCTGCTCCTCTCATTCGCTTCTAGAAGCAAAGTGGAAATTCGTTCACATTGTAGAACAAAGACGAAAGACAACGGGGATAGCTTGGGGGGCATGTATATAGGGTTTGAGAACATATCTCCAATATATCCACCCAATCCCTCGCGTGGGAATTTTCCCATTCACCAATCCCCAATTTGCCCACAGTTTGCATAGTGGGCATTATAGGGATTTCCGGCTAATACAGCGCCTGTGCGACATTGCCACCTTGACTGCTTAGCATATGTGTACTCCCCTTTTTACCTGGCGTCTCCCAGGCTTGGAGGGGGACTCAGGGTATGAGCTAGCCCAGATGGCTAACAGGATCTCCTATTCAGCGGCCATCCCGGCTAATTCACACATTCTGATTCTTGGGGCTGTTAGGAATCTGATTTCTCAGCGCCGTCCGTGCAACACACAGACCCTTAGGGAGACTCAGGGCGCGCAGTGCAACCTCGATTTACCTGCCTCCACAGGCCATCAGCTCCTCCTTCGCCGCAAGGCCTCTCCACTCGGTGGCCCCACCGCTCCTCCTCCTTCTCAGTAGCAGGCGCGGGTCCTCCGTCCCGCATGCACACGTGTGTCCTCCTCCAACGCTGGTCGCGTGCACACGCAGCTTACAGAGCGCACGACCAGCATCCACTCTTCTACTTCCACTCCTGCTATGAGGCTCCGCCCTGTACACCACACGGGTGTAATCAGAGTGCTACCAGTGCTCACCTGGGTTGTATCAGCCACACCTATCCAGAGAGGCTCCCTGCAGTCCTCCTGACCCGCCTCCATCCCTGATTGGTCAGCCCAGCCTTATCCCGCATCTCTGAGCCCTCACTCATCGCTCGACATAGTCTCTGTATGGAAGTATTTGGTGTACTCTCGGTTACTACAAGTTTTGACACGGCTCATACGATTACCCCCTTTGGCTCTTGACTTCGGCTCTCCTTGGACAATGTATTCTCTGGCATCCCACGATCCCGGCTTGGACTTCAACCTTCCTCATCTCTCCACTCCCTGACCTCGGCAAGGCAATCACTATTCTTCTCCTATACCCGGTACCGGCAAGTATTGTCTAACAAGTATTTATTATTATTATTGAAGTATTTTACTTTATACTTTTTACCATATATGTTTTGTCAATGGGATGTAGCATTGGGCACCCCTGTCTCTTGTTATATCTGGCCTGGCAAAGCTTAACACCACACTCCGGACTCGCTCCCTTTGCTGCGGTGCGTGTATCCCTACTTCCCCATTCGGCACAGGGGATGGGTCAGGTCTGCGGGCAGCACTGGTGTAACACTTTCATATGCAACACTTCCCTAGACTCACAGGAACTGCCTCAACGTGGGGTCTATGAAGTCTGCATAGGCAAGTGGCCCAGCTCATAGGTATTAAAACATTGTGTCCCTGGGTGCATTACAATGACAGTAGAAAAAACCTCATCCTGCTTTTACATTTAAAACTGCAGCAAAAAATACACTTTGTTAAAAATACATGTTTCACTTGTCCTGAAATTATATTTGTAATATGTGTGTTCTTGGGGTGTTACTCTGGGGCTGCACACCTAATTTCAGGTTGCAAGCCCTTTCCGTTCCCTAATTATGGCTTCTCCTTGAGCTGGCAATGCTGGGCTATGGGCTTCTCACGTCAATTGATTTGCGGTTACGGAGTTCCCACGTCAATTGCTTGGTTGCCTTTCAAGTTACACCATTAACCGGGACAGAGATACATTGTATCCGAGAACCACTTGAGACTGAAAACCGCAGCCCTTTGATTCAATTGAGTCTGCGGTTACGGCTTCCAGTCTCAGTAATAGATACCTATACCTCTCAATGGAACTGTAACAGAGGACTTATCCCTGTTCACAAATGTGCCTCTAATCCAGCAGTGTGGTGGTTAACTGCTGGTAGGCAATTAACTAACACCACCTGCCTGATTAGATTGCTTAGAAAAGCCTGTCTTTTGAGACAGGAAGTGAGACTCCTTAGCTCACACCTGAGCTGAACTTTGGAGACAGAGCAGAGATTCCTTAGTCCACAATGGGGCTGAACCAAGGAAGGACAGATGTCTTGAGCGACAATCTGACCACAAGACAAAGGGGACAAGATTCTAAACTTGGAGCCTGACATTTTCTGTGCACACAAGGGTGCAGTTCCAGGAAAGCAGAGAAACTTCCCCTACAGCAGCCCAGCTAACAGATAAGACTTTTTCGTATAAGACTATTATCTATGTCTGTGCATTGATAAATGTCGCCATGATTTGGGGCTGGTAAATAGCTTAGCTAACCAACCCAGTCAGAGAGGGCTGAGCTACATGTATAGATTATCTCCAAAGCAGAGATAGGGGTTTTTGGTTGGCTCACTATTTCGCTTATGTTGATTTTTTGCTGTTTAAAGCGACAGGCACAATAAAGCCTTGTTATTATTTCACCTTACAACAGTCTCCATTGTGTACCTCTGCACATGTCCTCCTACAGGAACAAAGAGACTGCGCCACGCTTAGCCAATTAACTTGTGGTTTAGCGCTCGCAGCGGCATCTTGTGTCCCAAACCAGTAATGCCGGTATACCAGGGAATACCTGACTGCAGACATACACAAGCCTGCAAAATGGGGACAACAAGGGACAGAGGGAAAAATAATACATGTAAGGTGCATATAAAATGAACCCCTTCATCTCCAATACGAAATAGGGGTAACCAGCCGAGCATACTGCCTTTATTTATGCGATGATTACCCACAATTTAGTTACAACCGTTACCTCCTCCCTGTGTGAGTATGGCATCCTTTAAAAACTTGTTCACCAACATACCTGATTCCTTGCTGGTCGAGGTCGAGGCAGGGGGATCCATCTCCACGCTTCTACCGGAGTGAAGCCACGTCAGCTCTGGCATTGTTTGGGGAGCGGCCTGCAATGAGAGGAAGCTCCAGTGGGCTTCATCGGCAACATCAAAGGCGATCCCGCCCAAGCGGAGAGAATTTGCGGCTGCGGAGGGACTTTGCCAGGAGACGGTGGTGCCTTCTTCCGGATGGGAGGTCAAAGTGGTTGATCAGCCCAATAGCCCAACGAGGGTACATCAGCCCAACGAGTGTGCATTAGCCTAACAGGGTGCCTCAGCCAAGCAGAGCGACACGGGTGCATCAACTCCAGAGGTACCGGCCGGTACCTCTTCCACTGCCGCTACCATATCTCCTCTGGTACTACGGGTGGGAGTGATAAGAGATTCATCCACCAAGGTTGATCCGAGAATCGGTACTCCTGCTCCGGTGAGCACTGCCCCTCTCAACCCGTTTCTACTTTGGTGCCGAGGACAGAAGATAGCCAGACAGATTATGATGGCTGATGCAGTAGCAGAGGCTATAGTTCCTGAGCACAAGAGGGCCTATATGATGGCGGTAATTGGCCACAGTCAGCGCAAGGTAAATGGGAAACCGGGGTACACCTATGGACATGTTACTAAGGTGGGACCCGCTCAGGACACTCTAATTACCCCAGAGACTGAACTAAAAGGTTCTTCCCCCAAAGAGGGATGAGGTGATGCCGAGCCGTCCCAGTAAAGAATTGTATTTTGATGATGCGCCTGGAATATTGCTATTTAGTTCTATGTCACCTATAGAAGGTGAGGTCTGCAGGCCATTAACTCCCAGACCACCCTCTCCTATAGGCACTGTGAAACCTAAATGTACTGATATAATTCCTGGTTCTGATGCAGGGAAAATAGTACACTGATGGGATCCTATGTTCCAAGAATGCGGTAGATCAGTGGTAGTAAGAGGGAGAGCACACACCAGAACAGACCGCAGAAATGATCAGGAATGACAGCAAGGATATAGCTATGGGGAAAATTTGACCTTCAGGCCTGGAGGTGGTTAAGTATGAGGCCATACCGGCGGAGCTCTTATTCTGGGTACTGCCAGAGCAGGCTTGCAGGCAAAACCTTATTAAAAACAGTAGAGCTGACAGAATAGTAATCCAGCATTACCGGAAATCCCATGGTAATGACTACCCCTATGTACCTGAGCCCCTAATGAGGGAAGCAGAGGAGCGTAGGGAGGAATGTGTCAGGGAAGCGGTCCTAGACTACGTCTTCCCACTGCAGCAGCAGGGCTCATTACAATTAGGACTCATTGACTCAATGAGGACTCATCTCATAAAAGTGTGGAAAAAAACCCATCTACATAGACCGTGTAGAGTATATATTTGATAAGGGTCAGAAGAGATGCTATTCGGTCACAGTACTGGATAGGGATGGCAAATTGGTCCGCAAACCTGATGCCAGTAGTTACTGTATAGAAATTAGTTTTTGCCCACCAAAATGTAAAAAAAAATCTTTTGAAGTACTGTATTTTCAGAGCTGCAGCCCCCTTTCTCCCCGATCTCCCCCCCATCTCGCAATGCCATAACGAAGAGAAAGACAAGAGCTACTGTATTGTATTTTTGTACTGTATTATGCATTAAAAAATAAAATCTATTTTTTAAACCGACCCCCTCTTGCAGACCTGAAATTCTTATAAACAGTTCAACAAACAAAGCATTGCACTTCACATTAGTTTGGGAAAAAATATATATAAAAACAAAAAATGCTTTATAAAAATTATTATATTTTATTGTTTAATCAATCATTTCTGTTAAGAATGCAATAAAATTCTATAGAAAAAATACTATTTTCCTGCATTAAGGATTATCCAACATGTCTTCTGCCCAGATCATGATAATCACGCAACAGTACATTTACGTGAATGGCTCTGTTGGAGGGCTCTGTTGTTGTGTTGTTGATAAGCTTTGAACTTCACGTTGACTTGTTTTGTTACAGTACAATAGCAGTTTTAGAAGGGCTTGCTTCGCTCAGCCTGTATCTCAAACAACATGTTAATCTTATTACTAGTGGGGGGGGAGGGAGTTTTGTGTTGAAGAAAAGGCAAGTTAGAAGGGCTTAGCTTATCGCACTTGCGTATGCGTGGCATGGTGCATGGTTTGTCAGAGGTGTTGATAAGAAGTTGAAATCCTTGAGCCTTGTGTGTGTATGCCAGGGGGGGGTGCGAGCTGTGCGAGCTGCATGAAGTTCAAAGCTGTAGTTCAAAGACATATTCTCAACAGGTCATCATAATGTTTTGATCCCCACACCCCCAAATAAAAATCACAGTACTACAGTATGCCACCCACCTCAGGAAGAACGTACATGACTAGTGTGGAATTAAAAAGCAACAGTACTGTTTGAATCTCATAATATCTGTAATTTCTATGCAAGCCCATGGCGATAACCCCCAAAAATATATATTTGTAAAACTTGAATTAAAAAATAAAATGTATTTTTTGACCGACCCCCTATTGCAGACCTTACATTCTTATTAACAGTTCAACAAAGATTTGAACTTCACATACTGTAATGTAATGCAAGGGCATTTCTCTTACCTGTTATTCAAAAATATGTCAAAATGAGACATACAGCACAGTACAGTACACACATACCAGTAAAAGAAAAACAGTAGTACTGTTGAAAAAGTTGAAAGCATTGAATAATAAATAATACATACTGTATAGAATAAAATATATACATTTGTATTTTTGGTGTTTATAAGAAAAGTTGTGAAGATGACAGTACTGTACAATGTAAAAAAAGATTTGAAGATTTAAAAAGCAGCATACTGTATAGTATAAGGTTTTCTATAAAGCTCACAATTGTTCTATCAATAAAAATGACACTGTCACTAAATGTTTGCCTACTTGGCAAACAATGCGCAAGCAACTTTTAAAAAAAGCGATATTGGAGGTCCATCCAAATCCCTTCTTTTGTCTTTTTCCGCTTGATGTCAAAGTTTCTTTTCTGGGGAAAAACAAACAAATATGCTATTATTACCGGTATTGCGCGTGCGTCAAGTTGTGTCATTGGGAATTAAAGTAGCCGTTGAAGCAATATTCTACATCTGTGTCTGTAGGATGAGAACAAACTTCTGATTGGCTCCGACTCTTCAGCCCCACCCTCTCCCTACATTTTTAAGCTGCAGCGTCACGTACTTCGACGGCCAATCAAATCATTCTTTAAAGTGCACTCAACAGAGAAACATCCCCTCAACTCGCATACAGTTTTGTCCCCTCAACTCGCATACAGTATTGTATTGATGCACTGTAAAGTACGTACAGTATTGTTTAAAAAATAATTTTGTTTTGACACACGCAAGCTTGAACTTCAGCTCTAAACTTACAGTAATACTGTCATGTACTGTACAGTACAGTATAGTGTAATACAGTGTAGTACATTACTGTACTGTATATTTACCTTCATTATAAACTTTGCCAAACGGGAGGTGATGACTCACTGTGACTTCTCAATAGTTGACAGGTGACAGCTGGCCTGCTACACTTGTAGTTGACAGCTGATGAAGCGGGAAATCATTTTGGTACTGGTAAATGCAAGCTTGCTGGTACCTGTATGTGAAATCATGCTCAGGCTGGAAATTTTCCAGGTATTCAGGTGGGGACAGGTACAAAGGATTGCCGTTCACCAGGTTATCACTGACGGTCGGACCGGCCGGTGCTGGTGCTGCCGGCACATTGCTGGATTGGGATTGGCGATTCTTATATGGGTTAAAACTGATCTTTCTTCTTTTGAAATTGCCATGATCAAACATACTGTGAAATTCTGGCATGACACCCCAATACCCGCAAATCTCTCCGGCAGGAGGGGCAATGCGAAAAAAACACTGATCGTTACTTAAGGTTTTTCTTATCGCACGCTTCCAACCATGAACGTCTGGTGAAAACTTGTAAAAATCGTAGTTCGAAATTAAATATTCATATATTTCAGATACAGTCACCATTTTATCTGCTGCAGCATTTATTGCCGAATATATTAAAAATGCATAACTACAGTCAGGTTTTTTATACGCCCGTGTTGTAGCCATAATGTCCACTCAGCTCAGCAATTGTGCGGGGAAAGAAAAAGGCACACATTGAGTATTTAAAGCTTTTTATTAATAACGCCTAATTTGATAACGTCTTCGAAAAATCAAGGTCAATTCACAATGGGCCACTGTAAGTATGTACCAGTATAGACATGGGTGCTATCTGTTTCAAACACCTGCACCCTTACATTGTAGCAAAATACTCTATACTGTAGCACTGTACCATGCACATTACAATTCAATACAATTCATTAAATGCATTAATTTCTGCCACCTGGCGGATACGCAAAGAATAGCAACCAAATTATAATTCATTAACCTCTGCCACATGGCGGATATGCGAAGAATTGCATCCAAAGAAACAATAAGCCATTAAACAGATCAACCATGTGTGGCTACCCCGTGCCGGATTGCGCAAACACGGCATGAATAGTGGTCAAAACGCGGAAACACCGAATGGAATAAAGCGGTCAACACGAAAACTGAATTGAGATCCGTTCGAAATAACAGCCGTCCCATCAGTACATACAGTGGATTACAAAATTAAAGAGGAAGACACACTTACTGGGGGTCTGGGGAAAAAAATACACTTTCCTAGCTTCTACAGTCCATAAAACAAAGTTTGAAGTTGACTGGGACTTAGCCCAAAAAGTCCTGGAACACAAATCAGCATGAAGTTCCTGACGCCACCACTGTATCCACTCCGGAGGCACCAAAATCTTTTGACCAGGAGACCGCACCAAACGTTCTGCTACTCTTTTCGGCTTGAAGTTTCAGCCGCGACCTTTACGTTCTCTTCCCAGAACCTGGCCCTGAAAAGTGAAAATTAGACAATTTCTTACCTTGAAATTTCTGAAGCCGGCTCGGGTCTATTTCTCCAAGAGCATCTTTTGGTGATTTCAAAACTGCATGCCCGGTAATGGATTGAATTTTCTGCATTACCTTGTTACCACATTAACTTTATATTGATACACTAATTTGGGAAGAAATTAGTGTGTCCCATTTTGTGGATTGGCAAGTGGAAACCACTAGACACATACCCATCTTTGTGCTACAGTATATCATATACATTATATATTGGACATTCATAAAGCATCGGATACGTAAGAAATGATATATGGAATTAATAAAAAGAAGAATTTCCTTCTATAGAGGCACATGTGATTTTTTAAGCACCATTTACTATACCAAACAACAATTACCTTTATTGATGGCTTGGTTACCCCTTCACCATCCCAACCCTCCCCTGGTATACAAGATGGCTCCTGACCAAATTTAGTGTGTTCCAGTGTAGCCTGGTCCTTAGGGAGTTGACAATATTTATACCTTGCCCCACCAGGGGGTAAGGGGGTTGAGACTAGCCTCAGCAGCATCAAGCTCCTGGGGGGCCTAGTCAGGAAGGATTGCCGTGCAAGCTTATGAGGGAAGTGTTCCATGCATTCTGTGGGTAAAGTACCTCTCTTGATTGAGAAGGAAAGATCAGGACTGGCTTGCCAATAAATGGTGAACTGTTCCTTTGACTAAGTGTGAATTACTGGAAGGGGTTTCTGCAGGAAATACTCACTACATCTGGCAGAGCCCTGTAGGATGAAGGCGCTGTACCAACGAACCCAAAAGCCTATCCTGTTGTGGCTCCCTCTACATCTGTGGAGATTCAGGCATCCTGGAAGACCACAGGTGAGCTACACAGCACCACAATAGCTTGTAGAACCACCTTTAGCAGCAATAACTTGAAGTAATCGTTTTCTGTATGACTTTATCAGTCTCTCACATCGTTGTGGAGGAATTTTGGTCCACTCTTCTTTACAGCGTTGCTTCAGTTCATTGAGGTTTGTGGGCATTTGTTTATGCACAGCTCTGTTAAGGTCCAGCCAAAGCATTTCAATCAGGTTGAAGTCTGGACTTTGACTGGGCTTTTGCAACACCTTGATTCTTTTATTTTTCAGCCATTCTGTTGTAGATTTGCTGGTGTGCCTGGGGTCATTGTCCTGTTGCATGACCCAATTTCGGCCAAACTTAAGCTGTCGGACAGATGGCCTCACATTTGACACTTGAATACTTTGGTATACAGAGGAGTTCATGGTCGACTCAATGACTGCAAGGTTCCCAGGTCCTGTGGCTGCAAAAACAAGCCCAAATCATCACCCCTCCACCTGTCACGCCTGTATGCCCACAGACCTGCCAAGACCCCAATACTGAGGTGAGAACGGTATTACACCACACACCCACAGCAGTGGGAGCAAGCCCGGAGTGTGGTATAGCGTTGCTGGGCCTGTTGGAAAAGTGGTTATAATACTTGCAACATCTTGTAGGGTTAAACGTAAGAATGGTCGTGTCCGTGTGCCAATGTCCAGGGGTTCAGAGAGCAGAGTAGTCGAAGTTTAAAGCCAGGTCCAAGGATTCCAGAGGTCAGCAAAGTAGAGTTCGTAGCAAGGTTCAAGGGGTACAAAGAGCAGGGTAGTCCAGGACAAGCAGGGGTCAAAGCCAGGGAAATCCAAAGTAACACAGGAGCAGGTACAAGCAGGAACACAGAGGGAGCACAGCATAGGTCAGCACACACAGGGAAACAGGAACTATGCAGAGCGATGATAGAGAGGACAGACAGGGATTATAAAGGACGACACACCAATAGGAGAGAGGGGAGGAGCAGAGAGAGAAGTGGGAGACAACAAGGATAGGTCAGGGAGAGAAGAGGAGGAGACAGAAGGATCAGAGAGCGAGATAGCCTGCAGGTATGGAAGGAGGAGTCAGGAGAGTGACAGGGCTTAGAAGAGGAGCATGTGCGTGCGCCCTCTGTAAGCTGAGGGTGCGCGCGCACAGGCTGCGTCACCAGACGCGCGGAGCGCCGCGCCACGGGCACCCCAGCGGAGGGAAGCAGAGGACCGGACGGGACCGCCACCGGAGGTGAGGTACAGGTAGCGGGCATTGAGAGTGTCTGGGAGCGGGGAGCGTTGCCGCAGGGGCTCGGGGACCGCGCGGGTGCGCGAGACTTGCGAGACATGCGCTGAGGCAATGGGGCAGAGCGAGTAAGACGGAGCGGGACAGGAGTGGGTAAGTGCAGGGGGATTGGGACTTGACAGTTGGTATGAGGTGTTTGTGCTGATATGCTGTGTTTGGTTTTCGCCAAAGGTGGCGCTGTGCATTATGGCCAAACATCTCCTCTTTGGTCTCGTCTGTCCAAAGGACATTGTTCCAGAATTCTTGTGGTTTGTTCAGATACAACTTTGCAAACCTAAGTTGTGCTGCCATGTTCTTTTTAGAGAAAAGAGGCTTTCTCCTGCCAACCCTTCCAAACAAACCATACTTGTTCCGTCTTTTTCTAATTGTACTGTCATGAACTTTAACATTTCACATGCTAACTGAGGCCTGTAGAGTCTCAGATGTAACTCTTGGGTGTTTTGCAATTTCTTTGAGCATTGCACGGTCTGACCTTGGGGTGAATTTGCTGGGACGTCCACTCCTGGGAAGATTGGCAATTGTCTTGAATATTTTCCACTTTTGAATAATCTTTCTCACTGTAGAATGATGGACTTTAAATTGTTTGGAAATGGCCTTATAACCCTTCCCAGATTGATGGGCAGCAACAATTGCTTCTCTAAGATCATTGCTGATGTCTTTCCTCCTTAGCATTGTGTTAACACACACCTGAATGCTCCAGACCAGCAAACTGCTAAAACTTCGGCTTTTACTTGCTGGTGGTCACACTTGCTGATGATCAATTCATCAAGGGCATTTGATTAGCAGCACCTGTCTGCTACTTAGCATCTTAATTCCTATGGAAGCAGTAAGGGTGTACTTAGTTTTTCACACCTAGCTTCTCCATTTTGGCTTTATTTTTGTTAAATAAATCATGACAGTGTAATATGTCATGTGTTGCTGTTCATCTGAGGTTGTATTTACCTAATTTTAAGACCTGCTAAAGAACAGATGATTGTTAGTATGTCCTGATATGTAAAACCATAGAATTCAAAGAGGGTGTACTTTCTCTTTCCACAACACTTTGTGTGTGTGTGTGTGTGTGTGTGGTGTGGGTTTGTGTGTGTGGTGGGTGGTGTGTGGATGGTGTGTGTGGGTGTTGCTGTGGGTGTTGTGTGGTGTGTGTGTGTGTGTGTGTGTGTGTGTGTGTGTGTGTGTGTTCCAGCCTGCCCTTGCATGGGGTAGGATGTTTTGGAAACGTCTCCTCCCGGCTGGGAGTGAGACATGTGCTCAGCCCCTCATATGCTGAACACATAACGTAATCCAGCTAGGCCTCATCCTTACACGCAGGCCAATACCATCCAGAAGCATGGGATATACCCTATCAATTTGAGCATATGCTGCAATAACACCAGCAGTAGCTGTTGTAATAAAGAACATCCTCATTTGTACTTCTGGCTCCGCTGCAGTCTGTGTGGAGAGAGGTAGTGATACTAAGAACTGTCATAGTGGGGACCCCCTTCAGGCACTGCCGGGTTGCCACTTCTCCGGGTTTCACCCGGAGATTTTGGGTTTGGCATCCCCTTCTTCGGGCTACGGGTTTGTCCCTGAAATCTCCGGGTGGGCGGATGGTCTGGACGGCAATGAGCAGTGGCGTGCTCATGTCAATGAAGCAGAATCCGGGTGGCGGAGGATTGGATGGCTGTGGTGGAGTGTGCTGTGCTTCCCAAGTGCCCCCAACTCGGAAGTCACGTCCAAGTCTCCACTGCAGCCAGGTACAGGTCACAGACTCACCTGGTCCTGTCGTGTCCTCCATTGCGGTTCCACGCTACTCACTGAGTCTCACTCCGTCCTCTCTGGCTGTCCTCCTCCTCCTGCTGGCTGCTGCTTCCAGTGTGTGTGTGTGTGTGTGTGTATTTATAAATATTGTTGGCAGATGGCAGTCACATATAGCATAGGAGCAGGTGCTAGTTCCATAGAAAGAATATAGGTAAAGACTCCTTAACAGGCAGACCATGTATCCTAGGACCACGCAGCAGGGAAGAAACAGCACACACAGTTATCCAATATTCAAAGGTGTATTTCAAAAGACCGGCACTATCACAAAATCACTGGTGATTGTGCCAGTCTTTTGAAATACACCTTTGGATATTGGATTACAGTGTGTGCTGTCTCTTCCCTGCTGTGTGGTCCTATAATACATGGTCTGCCTGGTAAGGAGTTGAATGTATGTATGTGTGTATATGTATATGTAGCGGGTATACCCCGGGGGTACTACAACTACGTGTGCTGCTGTCACCTGTGAGGCCAACAGGGGGCCTGAACCTCCGCCACTGAGTGCCTGGGGTATACTTACATACGCTGCAGCGCCTCCACTGATGAGGGATCCCAACGTGGTGGGAGTGTGCCCGCACCAGAACAACCAACATATACAGTAATACACTCACAGTTGGATAAAACAGTATTTACTAGGCATATACTATACTTATGCATAACTCTTATTACATCATTGCACCCCCCTGTATGAATAGCATTACAACATCACACATGTCAATCATTGCGTGGTCTTCCCTTGTTCATCATGGTACCACCCCACATGTCAATCATGCAATACCCTCAATCCTTTCCATACCAATGTGCTTGGGCACTTAAACCCTGAGTGTCCACAAACAATAGTGTACGTGTGAGGAATAGCGCTTTCCTGTGTTGGGGCCCGGTGGTGCACTTAATATACTACCTTCCTGGTCATAGTCCTGACCAGGATAATCCTTAGTAATCACCAGCTCCGCAACGTGGTCCCACGGCGGGACTATGGGAGAAACCGGGAGCGCGGGGAGATTGGAGGGTACCTGGCTACATTACATACATATACATATAATGTATGTTTGTGTGTATATATGTATATGTTGAGTTGTGGCAATGTATTGCTGCTGCTGCCGTCGCTAATGATTCAAGATGCTTTCCACAAACTTTACATTTTGTGAGATTGTTATTGTCCTTAAATTTAGTCTCAAGTATAAACATCCTCTTCTTTCTTCCAGCTACTCTCTCATCCATTCAGTATGACAGTGAGAGATGCCATCTTCCCACTGGCTCTTAATTCACGGCATATATAATAATATGGGCCTAGGTATCGCCTAAACACCCATGTTATCTTTCCATAGGTGTGAGTCTTTGTTAAATTAACTCAAGCAAAGTAAACTGAGATAAACCATTGTAATAAATTGATATTGATCAGCGACGACTCTGTCTGTAAAATACAATTTCATATATCATTAACGCAGCAATAGTGCCCGCAACAGCAATTTCTCCCGGCATCTCCCCCTGCAACTAATGTCAATATGGCTGGGCGGCATCAAATGGTGCTGCGTTGCCATGCCAATGGGATCATCATGTGACGTAACAGCATCACGTGACGCCCGTTGTCATGACAATGAGATGCTACATGATGTCACGATGACATGTGGTGCCACTTTGTCATGGCAAAGGGCGTCACGTGACGTTACATAGCATCCCTTTGTCATGGCAACACCGTGTCATTTAAAAAAAAATCTCTAGGTTGGCCGTCAGTTGAAGGTGGCAACTCTGGGCACAGCTGAAGCCCCCTATGTCTGGAGGCGCTGACACCAAGAATGAAAAGAACCAGAAGGATCCCTAAAAGTCTGCCCTGTACCACCACAACATCGCAGGAAACTCATCTCTCCTGTACCTCGCAGGTAACCAGTACTACACCAAGCAGTCGCATAGCCATAACCTTACCCAGGGGGAGGAGGGGAGGGGTAACATGTGCTACATAGAATGGTATCGTCTATTCGTTATGTGGCTAACTAAATGCTTTTCTTTGTTGCTAGATGTCAATACACTGATATCTTCTTCCAGCGGTGTTACAATGGATAAAGCAAGAGAGGTTTTTACTTAAAAACAGTGCATCTTGGAATGTATCTGTGACTGAAGCCTATCCCTCCCCCTGTGCAGTATGCAATTTATGACTTAAGGTGTTAAATGGTCCCTGAATGTTAGTCATGTAAGAGTGTGTGTGTGTGTGTCTTAATATAAATTTATAAAGCACCCACAGTGTGTACAGCACTTTACAAAAGGTGTGTGTGGAGTGGGAGTGTATAACACTGGTGTGGGTAGGTGTAGAAATGTAAGACGGTGTTGCATTACTATGAGTATAAAGTACACTATATACTAGTATACCATACTATAATATAGTATATAGTACTTAACAAAGACTGTGCTGAAAAAGCGGTGTATACATATATTCAATTAAACAACGTTTTGGAGATCGGACATTTAGGAAAGAGCTGCAAAGGAAGGAGAGAAGCAAAACAGTTTAAGACAATTAGATATTAATAGGAAGACATTTACAAAAATCTTGCATGAAAGAGAATATAATGAAAGTGATTCTCACCTCTTATCTTGTACAGATGAAAGATGTTGTCTTTCTGCTTGTCGTTGGAGGAAGTTTCTCTAGGAAATGAAGTATCTGTGCTTTATACAGTAGTTTTCCAATACATGCTAATGTTTTGTTTTATAATTCCAAAAGGAGATAAAGGATTGAAACAGGTAGTACCATCTGCCATCCCATTTAATTGCCCAATGACCACATCTCACTGATTGCTGAAGCACAGAATATATTATTGATATCCTTTAAAGGTTTAGTTTGCGATATCTCACAGTAGTAAAAGCTCAGAGCTATTCAGCTGGAAAAATTAAAGAGGATGTTGAGTGGGACCAGCAATTTTCTGAGAATTGCTTAGATACTGTGATATGGTGGGTGCTGTTTATAGGAGATGAGGGTATCTACCCCTGAATCTGTTTCTCTTTCTTAATCTCAGCTTTGTCAAGCTACGCAAAATTATTCACTTTCTGCAGCTCAACAGGCACCAGACTCTCTTTGTCACTGCAATATTTTTTTCCCTAGCTTCCTCTGTTACAGTTCTTTGCTCAGGCTCTCTGCCACTAGAAGTGTGTGTACATGTCATTACCTGTACATGACAATGTTTGACTGTTCTCAATTAATAATAACTACTTTATATTCGCCCTTATTGTTTGTGTTTATGATTAGAATTCCCAGGATAAAACGGCAACATCAAAACATCCTAAATCTAATTTCTTTGAAACAGCATGATGGGGATATATTGTAACTGCATAAATATACCAGTTGCATTCACTTTCGATTTTTATGCAGATAACATCATTTTATGCTGGCAAGTATTAAATAAGACTCAAACTATTAAATTAACAATCCCAATGATCACATGAGTTTGGGTTATTGCAACTCTATCACGGTTGTTTGGAAGGAGTGAATCTGGATATAAAAAAAGGATTTTGTTGTTAAAGATAATTACAAAATGTAAAAGGGAAACATCATTTAGATCTGTTATTATTAAGAATCACACAATTTACATTGTGAGCACCCAATAATTACTGATCAGAAATTGTAAGAGTCACTCTTGAATTGGAAATAGACAATAAAAGAATATAGTTTTCTTTTTTTGTATCTACATTAATTATTTCAATTTTGTCTATTGCACTATTCACCAATAAACTCGCACGTAGGGACTTAGGGCGAACACCCATCTCTGACCTACAACTGGGACCTACCGATAGAAATCATATAGGGAATTGAAGAGTGACAGACAAAGGGCTATCTATCTATCTATCTATCTATCTATCTATCTATCTATCTATCTATCTATATATCTATCTATATATATATATATATATATATATATACACACACACACACATAGATGTACTGTAGCAAGGCCTAAGGTTTCTGGCAACAGGGTAAGCTATGGCCAGATAACCTTAGCTGCCCCTGTGCCAAAGAATTTTCACGTTGGATTGTCTAATCTGGAAGCATGGACCCCCGCAGCGCGACCGCAGCAGTCACTGCCTCGGGTGCAACAGATTTGCTTTTTGTCTGCAGCTCTGGAAGCAGTAAGTCTTGCTACATGTGTATCTATATCCATATATGATACATGTGGCAGCCGGCACGCCACTGGTAAGTATATGTATGCAGGTAGGTGTACGTACCATAAGCAATAGATAAACATACGATACCGTTCACACGAAATCAAAGGGCAGCACTCAGGTAACTAGGTTTGTAATGTAAACAAACAAGGCACAGGTAACCAATTAAAAAAAAAAAAATATATATATATATATATATATATATATATATACCGATATGAGGGAACGGTAGGAAAAGGGGTATGTTATGACCCTCAATTATTGCAGGGTTTCTGCTCCACTCCACATTTTGGAGATTTACCAGGTGGAATCCAGACCGGGACTTCTAGCTCTCCCTGCTTTCACAGGGCTGCAGCAGCTGATTGAGGCAGGGGAGCTGATTAAAAACCTGCTCTGAGCAGAGCAAGGCAGTTCAGTTTTGACTCTCAGAGAAGTTTGTAATGAGAGCTGGTTTGTGCTCAGGAGACCAAGGACTTTTGTTTGTTTGTTTTACTCCTGTTATCTGCTGTAACATTTTAATGGCAAAATAAACAGGCCAAAGCTTTTCACCTCTGTGTCAGAAGACTGTCTCCTCTACCTGGAAGGCTGTGTGGAAGTGTTCATCCCTGGACGAAAGGTACATAGCAAAAGGGTACTTTTGTCACACTACGGTCTGCCGAATCGGATGCACTCCGACCAGGGATGGAACTTCGAGAGCAAGCTCATCAAGGAGCTACTCAACCTCCTAAATATCAAGAAATCTAGAACACTCCATATCATCCAGAGGGAGATGCGCTGCTGGAGGGGTTCAACCAAACCTTGCTGGACATGCGAGGCACCTTATAGGGCTTTCAAAAGGGCGAATGGAGGAAGCACATCGAAGCACTGGTGCATGCATAGAACTGCACCAGGCATGAATCTAAGGGGTACACACCGTACTTCATGATGTTCGGGCGAGAGGCACGACTGCCTGT
>WSYH01005432.1:0-37500 GCA_036426205.1 Ascaphus truei
CCAGGCACTGAGACTGCCACAGTGCATACAACAGAAAACAGATCAAAACAAAAGCTGCTCATCTGAGCGATAACTTAACTTAGATATCCCTGACTCAGGGTTGGAAGTGGCTTTTCCACTCCCAACAACAAAACAAGGTACTTTTGCAGTCTTATACAAATGAACAGAAAGATTGAACCTGTTTGGGGAAGAGGCTTCTCCCCTCTGTAGTTCAGCAGCCTTCCAGCCTCCTGGCTCTTGTGGAGAGACCAGAGCAAACAGGAAAAACAGTCTTACATACCTGATTCCTAATTAGCATGACAGGTGACAGAAATCAGGCAGCAGACAAACTCTGGTCTGGATCTCTCATCCCTCAGTTCCAGCGCTTGCCAAACTGTGGGATGGAGTGTATGTATTATAAGGCTGCACTCCCAGGCCAAACAGGATAGAAACTGTTTAGTATCCTGGGAGCCCTATATACGGAATTTATTACCATCCCCTGGTTTCTGTCACAATATATATATATATATATATATATATATATATATATATATACAGTTGTGTGAAAAATAATGTACACCCTCGTTGGATTTTATGGTTTTACATATCAGGACATAATAACAATCATCTGTTCCTTTGCAGGTCTTAAAATTAGGTAAATATAACCTCAGATGAAAAAAAACACATGATATACAGTATTACACCGTGTCATGATTTATTTAACAAACATAAAGCCAAAATGGAGAAGCCATGTGTGAAAAACCAAGTACACCATATGATTCAATAGCTTGTAGAACCACATTTAGCAGCAATAACTTGAAAGAATCGTTTTCTGTATGACTTTATCAGTCTCTCACATCGTTGTGGAGGAATTTTGGCCCACTCTTCTTTACAACGTTGCTTCGGTTCATTGAGGTTTGCGGACATTTATTTATGCACAGCACTCTTTAGGTCCCACCACAGCATTTCAATCGGGTTGAGGTCTGGACCTTGACTGGGCCATTGCAACACCTTGATTCTTTTCTTTTTCAGCCATTCTCTTGTAGATTTGCTGGTATGCTTTGGATCATTGTCTTGTTGCATGACCCAATTTCAGCCAAGCTTTAGCTGTTGGATAGATGGCCTCACATTTGACTCTAGAATACTTTGGTGTACAGAGGAGTTCATGATTGACTCAATGACTGCAAGGTTCCCAGGTCCGGTGGCTGCAAAACAAGCCCAAATCATCACCCCTCCACCACCGTGCTTGACAGTTGGTATGAGGTGTTTGTGCTTACATGCTGTGTTTGGTTTTCGCCAAATGTGGCGCTGGGCATTATGGCCAAACATCTCCACTTTGGTCTCGACTGTCCAAAGGACATTGTTCCAGAATCTTGTGGTTTGTTCAGATGCAACTTTGCAAACCTAAGCCGTGCTGCCATGCTCTTTTTAGAGAGAAGAGGCTTTCTCCTGGCAACACTTCCAAACAAACCATACTTGTTCAGTCTTTTTCTAATTGTACTGTCATGAACTTTAACATTTAACATGCTAACTGAGGCCTGTAGAGTCTGAGATGTAACTCTTGTTTTTTTTGCAATTTCTCTAAGCATTGCAAGGTCTGACCTTGGGGTGAATTTGCTGGGACGTCCACTCCTGGAAAGATATGCAACTGTCTTGAATGTTTTCCACTTTTGAATAATCTTTCTCACTGTAGAATGATGGACTTTAAATTGTTGGAAATGGCCTCATAACCCTTCCCAGATTGATGGGCAGCAACAATTGCTTCTCTAAGACCATTGCTGATGTCTTTCCTCCTTGGCATTGTGTTAACACACACCTGAATGCTCCAGAAAAGCAAACTGCTAAAACTTCGGCTTTTATAGAGGTGGTCACACTTGCTGATCAATTAATCAAGGGCATTTGGAAGCAGTAAGGGTGTACTTAGTTTTTCACACAGCTTTTTTTATCCTAAATATATCATGACACAGTGTAATGTGTCATGTGTTGTTGTTCATCTGAGGTCATATTTACCTAATTTTAAGACCTGCTAAGGAACAGATTATTGTTATTATGTCCTGATATGTAAAACCATAGTATTCAAAGAGGGTGTACATTCTTTTTCACGTGTGTGCATGTGTATATATGTGTGTGTGTGTATGTGTATGTATGTATGTATTTATGTATGTATGTATGTATATATGTATACTGTATACACACATGATTAACCAATATACAAATAAATGGTTAAGGATTAACAAACCATGCACAAATAAAAATACCACATCTCCAAATTAAAATATTATATAGTCACAATAAAAAACAAGCACATTGCAAATGAAAATAAATTTCATCTCCCAATAAAACACAGCACCAAGCCAAATAAATATCTAACAAATGGCAATCAAAACATTGCATTTTACATTGTGTACATAATGCAAATACTCTGTGCATCATGTGCACTATGCCAAGCAATGCTCAAAATAAAATAGAGATGTATAGAACGCCAGTGCATCAGAAGAACAAGTCCTCGTAATTATAACAAATCATCATCAAATCATTAGATTAATGGTACTTTTTAATACTTTTTAATTTTTCTTTTCCTGTATAAAATTTGTTATTGTTTTCCTTTTTGATAAAGTTTGTTGATAAAGTTTTTTTAAAGTTATGTTTGCACTGGGTGAGGAAGCCATATTACTGACGTCAGAGACGATTAGGTAACAAGATGTTCATGTCAGCTTTAATAAAGATATATTTGTTGATGTGTTTAGTAAGCCAATCGGAGGGCTTCACCTTTAGCTCCATATCCCTTTCATGGATGAAGGGGTCTGTTTGTCTTCAATAAAGTTTTTTTGAATATGACTCCATCCACTTATCCAAAAGGGATCCGTCTAATGGGAGATGCCACCCGATTGGTTAGTCTGTCTGTGACGTCATTCAGTAGCGCGTTCGGCGCTACAGTATAAATATTGGCTCTCTAATAAGTAAGGCGAACCTTGAGAAAGGGCATAGAGCCCGAAATGCGTTAGTGGACCATTGCTGTGGTTTGGGGGGACATTTAGTCCAAACTTTTTTATGCATTAGATAATTCCTCGCGGAAAACGGAGCACAGCAATTGCAAAATAAGGGGGCTAGATACCGATGAATGAATAAAAATCCTTTATTCCATGGTAGACATCATGGCACGGGATGTATAAAACCTCTTACGTGTTTCGGGCCGTCGCCCTTTGTCAAAGTATCTAGCCCCCTTATTTTGTAATTGCTGTGCTCCGTTTTCCGCGAGGAATTATCTGCTGTATACTGTCCACGTGATGCACGCCGTGGGATCCACCGGACAGAGAAACTCTCAAACGTGAGTACCCCAGTTCATTCACTATGGCTGGGTGTCTACAAGTATAAGTGTCTTTCTTCAGGGGGACGTGATTATTGTGTTACTGGGAAGTCAGAAATTTCTTTAGTGACTTGACCATTGTACACAGGTTCCCCACACTTTAGGAGTGAATATATTAGACACGGACACACATGTTAACAGAGAGTGGTGGTTATCCCTGCCTGTCTTTATTTAGCAGCTATATCCTAGATTAGTATCTAGAAATACCCCACAGCTTAGCACGGATTTCTAGGAACCCTGTGTCCTAGCATCTTTTTTATGCATTAAACATTTTTTTGCTGTTGTAACCGTGAGCCTCCTCTTGGTCTTTTTGGCAGTGCACTGCCATTCCTCTACCTGCTCAAAATAAAATAAACTATTCCAAACAAGATACAATTCCATCCAAACAAGCATACTATTTAAACAAAGCAAGTAAACAGATATACATTTCCATCAATTAATAAAATCCCAAATCAATTAAAATCCAATCCAAATCAATTACACAATGAACTTTTCAAATTGTAAAACCAAACCATTCAGAAAAAAGTTACCATCAGCCAAAATATAACTACCAAAAATAATCCACTATTAAAAAGCAAGCCCCCTTGAAATAAAGTACTGCTAAGACCACCAAAAATTACATCTATCAAAATAAAAATTACATACACACACATTTGTAAACATAGCAGCACAATACATGTTAAAAACATCAAAACAAGCATTTCCAAAACAATCATTTATTACCCTGTATGTATATGGGTCTGTGGGGGGTATATCAGTTTGGGCATTTCATTCCATCACTGCACAACCCTGAGGAAGATCCGAAACATTGATGATTTGTGTCTGTTCTACAAAATATATTCTACAAATCTTAACCTGAGTGCTGTCTGCTGATTCCCGTGCGAACGGTATCATATGTTTATATATAGATAGATAGATAGATAGATAGATAGATAGATAGATAGATATGATATACTGTAGTAATGTTTATTGAGGGCCTAGGAGGTAGTGGGGTTGTAGTGTGTAGTTTTTTTATTGTGGGTAGCGGGGGTGGGTGAAGGGGGTATTAGCCCCAAAGGTTGGTGTTTAGGCCTTGCGGGTGGGTAGCGAGAGGGGTTAACCCCTTCATTACCGTAGCAGTATTAACCGCTACAGTAATGAAGGTGTTAAGTCTTCCTGCAACCCCCTCGCAAGCCCTAAACACCCACAAAGGGCAAAATACTCTCTTCATCCACCCCGCTACCCACAATAAACCTGGCATGGGTGGTTAACCCCTTCATTGCCTTAGCGGTTAGCCGTTAAAGTAACGAAGTGGGCTGTAAATGCATTTTTCCTGCCTCGGATGCATGCCGGGAGGCTCTGGTGCTGGTATTAATTGGTATCAGCTCAGGAGACCTCCTGCATCAATCCGAGGCAGGAAAAAGACCAAAATATTTTCTAAGTGCCGTCCCGCTGCCCGTGCCGATACTTCTCCCCAGCAACTTGCCAACTTTAGTTGGAGGGACGGATTTGCGCAAAAATCTCAATTCTAGATTGGTGATCAGCTGTGAAAAGCTGCTCAGGACTACTACAGAGCGTGTTTCAAAAAGTGTCGATGAGTGCCGAAAAGTGGCTTTTCGCCACGCAGCTACCAAAAACTTTTTTCGGAAAAAAAAAATGCCGAAATTTTTTTTGTGTGTTTTCGGCAGCTTATCTGCCCTTATTGAATCGCCGTGGCATTTTGGCATAAAAATGGCAAAAAATTGCTTTTTTTGCGCTTACTGCATTAGGCCCTTAGTGCAGGCTTACCCTGTATCCAGATATGGATATGTAAGGGGGAAAGGTAGTCACACACCGATTCAAGGATAACTAAAAACACAAATAAAACAGGTGAATGATAAGTATGTCTAAAGCATATAGACCAAGATACTTACAATTAAGAAGAAAAGTCTCTGTGCTGCCGGCTGACAGGACTCCAGCTTCTGTGACATTACTGGTCAAAGCTCCTGTTGGCTACGGGTCCTCCACAAAGTCAAAACTCGTCAAGTCCTTCCTCCTGCGTTTTTCACAACTATACAATGTTTCTTCTTCAAGGGAGCTTTGACCAGTGACGTAACAACAGCTGCAGTCTTGTCAGCCATCAGCAAGGCGCCTTCCAACTAACTGCATCTTATTCAGATTAGATTATTAAATTTTGCACACTGTGAGTACCTTTTTATCAGCTTTTTTTATCCTTAATTTAATTAGTTAACAGTCTGAAGATTGTGGGTTTCTTTGCGCTTCTGTATCCAGATATACCTTGTAATGGATGATATTGGAATCCCGATGATTAAACAGGTGAATTTTCAACTTTTTTTTTTTTTTTTTTTTAAAGAAATTCACAAGCATTTAACAGAGATTTCTGCAGAGACACTGGATTGGGATACTCTATTGCCTCCAGAAAAGCAATGAAAGTGGGAAATGTGAAAGGACTCATTGAAGATCCTTGAACAACTTCAGATCATGCACACTTACTCATCCATCTCTCACCACTGCACTAGAGAAAGATGTTTGAATTTTTTCAGATGCTTCTATGAAAGCCATAGCAGTGACTTACTTAAAGGTTACAGATGCAAGTGGAGAACACCATGTAAGATTCATCCATGGCATGGCTATGTTGGCACTGCAATCTGACCATACTACATTATAGAAGGGGAGAGGGAAAAGAACGGAGCACTATCTCCAGTGCTGTAAAAAACAGCCAATAAACCACAGGGTATGCGTTCCCAAAATAAAGCTATTTAATGGGTCAAAATATCAGTAACAAAGCACACCAACGCGTTTCAGACCATTCTCGGCGCCCTAGATGCCAACGAGTTGGAATTCTTATTCCGTCTGTATCCTATCATCCCCATCTTTCACCATCTCCCAAAGATCCACAAGACATTGGTCTCCCCTCCTGGGAGGCCAATTGTCTCCAGCATTGGATCTTTGGGAGACGGTGTTTCTAAATATGTTGATCATTTTTTGCAGGTAATCGTGCAACAGTTACCGTCATACATTAAAGACAGTGGGGACCTCATGGTTCAACTCAACTCCATCAGATGGGAAACAAATTTCATCTGGGTAAGTTTGGACATTACGTCCCTTTACACAGTTATAGCACACGATCATGGGTTGGCAGCTGTCAGGTTTTATTTACAGCAATCAGATCTTTCACCAGCACAGAGCACATTCATTCTTAATGCTATTCAATTTTTACTCACTCATAATTATTTTATGTTTGATGGGGATTTTTATCTCCAAACACGTGGTACCGCTAGGGTACAAGTTTTGCCCCCTCCTACGCGAACCTATTCTTAGGTTGGTGGGAGGCGATCCATGTGTTTGGAGATAGAAATCCCTTTAGACACTTTATCACTTTCTACAGGCGTTATATTGACGACCTGATTTTTATTTGGAATGGGGATGAGCACTCTCTCACTTTATTCATTGATTATCTTAACAATAATGAACTTAATTTAAATTTCACCTCTAATCACAATCTTTATCACATTCACTTTTTAGATTTATTACTTTCTGTTGATATGCACAAAAATATTATCACTACGGTTTATCGCAAATTAAATTCACGTAACACATTTTTGCGTGCTGACAGCTGCCACCCAAAAACGTTGATTAAAAGCATACCAAAGAGTCAACTAATTAGACTGAGAAGAATTTGTACCAATCACGATGACTTCATCAAACAATCCCAGGATCTGATGCAGAGGTTTGAAGCCAGGGGTTACCAGATAAAGGATTTAAACAAAGCTTTTACAGAGGTTGTTAACATGGAAAGGTCCAATCTATTGGACAGGGTCCACAAGAATTCAAAAACATACCCAAACTCCCCGTTTCTTGTTCTACAACACAATAACCAAGCCAATAAGATCAAAGCTATAGTTAAGAAACATTGGGGGGTCTTAACAGCAGATCCGATGTTACAATCCATCTACGAGGAGGGACCACGAATAGTCTTCAGGAAGGCCAAAACTATTGCCAACCATGTCTCTAGCAGCCTATTTGTATCTACCAAGATTCCAACGGTTAAATTACCTAAGGGCAGTTACGTTTGCTCCAAATGTAAGATATGTAAACATATGAATAGCAAGGCAGATTTTTGTTCTAAACAAACAGGTAAAAAATATCACATAAATTCATTTATCAATTGTGATACCACTTACAGTATGTGGTGTATTTGTTAAGCTGCGGGTGCGGTAAACAATATATAGGAAGGACTATAAGAAATCACAAAGTTCGTATCCTTGAACACTTAAGGTTGATTATAAAAAAAGATATTAACCATCCTGTATCCCAACATTTTAGTAATTGTAGCATGGGCGATTCTACCAACATGTCCTTCATGGGCATTGAGCATGTGCCGAACCCAATTAGAGGGGGCAACAGATTGAGTATTTTGAATAGAAGAGAGCTTTACTGGATATTCACTCTTCAAACCCGTATCCCGTATGGTCTAAATTCAGACTGGGATATAGGTTCTCTTCTATTCAATACTTAAGTTCTGTTTGCCCACTGGAGTCGTACCCCTCTTTCAAATATATTTTGTGTTTTAATATTTGTTAGCAGCACGTGCACAGATTGTGTAGCTCAGTTGGTTGCAAACCCTGGATAGCGTAATTACATATACAATATAGAATATATAGCCTTAAAAGATTTCATCTCTATATGTGTATCTAAATAATCATTCGCTATGTAACTTGTTTGCAATCCCAAATTCAGTCTCACTCCCTCATAGGTTCAGAACTTACCTGTACTATGGTAATATTTAGTTGTTTATGCTAAGACATACTATTATCCATAAAAGTTTCTGATACCAACACTACAAACATTACACAATTCATTAAGATCGAATTGAAATTATATTCTCCAAGGTTGTCACTCAATCATGGATTGATCATTTATTGATCAATTGCTTTCATGATATGTTGTTTTTAAAAGTTACCATTATGTTTTAATCATTTTTTTATTATCTTTTCTGGTTTTTATTTTCACTGTTATTTGGAGAGTGTCATTGTTTTTGTCAATAAAGTTTTTTCTATTGATTTGTGCCTCCCCAGAGCCGAGTTTACCTAGTTGCCTAGCAATGGGAGGCATTGTGACGTGCTCACGTCACGCGCGCGACGTGGTGACGTCACACGCACTGTAACATCCAGGCCGAGGGAGGAGGAGCATTGGCAGTTCTTGTGGACAGTTACACAGACGAGATGCTCCCCCCACACGAGCCTATGCGTAGTGACGTCACGCGCCTGGTGCAGCTATGCACCCTCACTGCAGCAGCCGACAGGATGACGTCGCAGGTCGCGGGGTCAGTACCCGTGACACGTGACGCACCCGGAAGTCTTCGCAACTGGTCCGTGCGGCTTTGGGGTAAGTATAAATCACACTCTTTTTAGAAATTGTGTATTCACCTTGATAAAGGACCATTAAGGTCTGAAACGCGTTGGTGTGCTTTGTTACTGATATTTTGACCCATTAAATAGCTTTATTTTGGGAACGCATACCCTGTGGTTTATTGGCTGTTTTTTTACAGCACTGGAGATAGTGCTCCGTTCTTTTCCCTCTCCCCTTCTGTGAAGATTTCTACAACGGAGGCACATTCAACCTGGAGGTGCTGGATATCTACAAGGACTTTCTCTTCATCGTGGAATCTGCTTTCCCAAGTGAGTCCATTCCAGCTTTGCCTCAATCAATATCCAGGGATCATCAATTGGTAACTATCCTTACCTCATTGCCTTGTGGGATAGCTTATTACCTGATCCAATAGGACATATATATATATATGAACAGGTTGTCTTCCAATTTATTGCACATTTTTTTCAAACTACACATTTGTCTTGAGAGTATCACACATTTTTTCTTCTGTCATACTACATTATACCAAGGCTTGAGCTGTTTGTTGCAATGTTAGCAGTAGAGCTAGCAGAGAGAGTAAATTAAATGGACAATAAAGCAGATATCATCAAGTCTTATACAGATTGCAAAGTTCTGCTAGGCTACATATTGTATTGTATTGTATGTCTTTATTTATATAGCGCCATAAATGTACATAGCGCTTCACGGTAGTAATACATGTTGTAATCATATAAATAACAAATAATATATATAACAGGTATTGGGAATAAGTGCTTCAGACATAAAAGTAACATTAAGGAAGAGGAGCCTGCTTCGAGGAGCTTACAATCTAATTGGTAGGTAGGGGAACATATAGAGACAATAGGAGGGAATTCTAGTAAGTGCGTCTGCAGGGAGCCAAGCTTTATGTATCATGTGTCCAGGATAATCCAGTGCTATTCATATGCTTCTTTAAGCAAATGTGTCTTAAGGTGGGTCTTAAAGGTGGATAGAGAGGGTGCTAGTCGGGTATTGAGGGGAAGGACATTCTCGAGGTGCAGGGAAGAAAGTGAGAAAGGTTTAAGGCGGGAGAGAGCTTTAGATACAAAGGGGGTAGAAAGAAGACATCCTTGAGAAAAACGCAAGAGTCGGGATGGTGCATAGCGAGAAATTAGGGCTGAGATGTAAGGAGGGGCAGAAGAGTGTAAAGCTTTAAAAGTGAGGAGGAGAATTGAGTGTGAGATGTAAGATTTGATCAGAAGCCAGGAGAGGGATATCAGGAGGGGAGACGCGGAGACAGATTTAGGAAAGGGTAGAGTGATTCTGGCAGCAGCGTTTAGGATAGATTGTAGGGGAGATAGGTGAGAGGCAGGAAGGCCGGACAGCAGGAGGTTGCAGAAATCGAGACGGGAGATAATGAGGGCCTGAGTCAGAGTTTTAGCAGTCGAGTAACCGAGGAAAGGGCGTATCTTTGTGATATTGCAGAGGAAAAAGCGACAAGTTTTAGAAACGTTTTGAATGTGAGAGAAGAATGAGAGAGGAATCGAGTGTGACTCCTAGGCAGCATGCTTGGGCTACTGTGTGAATGATCATATTTTCAACAGTAATGTGGAAGGAGGTAGTAGGGCCAGGTTTGGGAGGAAGTATAAGGAGCTCTGTTTTTGACATATTAAGTTTCAGTCATCGGATGGCCATCCAGGATGATATTCCAGAGAGGCATTCAGAAACTTTGGTCTGTATAGCAGGTGTAAGGTCAGGGGTTGAAAGGTAAATTTGTGTGTCGTCAGCATAGAGGTGATATTTAAACCCAAAAGATGTGATTAGTCACCTAAAGATAGTGTGTAAAGAGAAAAGAGAAGGGGTCCCAGGACAGAGCCCTGGGGAACCCCCACAGAGAGATCAATAGAGGAGGAGGAGGTGTTAGCAAAAGAGACACTGAAAGTACGATGCGAGAGGTAAGAGGAGATCCAGGATAGAGCTTTGTTCCGAATACCAAGAGTATGGAGAATGTGAAGGAGAAGAAGGTGTTCCACGGTGGCAAATGCTGCAGAGAGGTAGAGTAATATGAGCAAAGTGTAATGACCTCTGGCTTTGGCAGCATGGAGGTCGTCGGTTATTTTAGTGAGGGCTGTTTCAGTAGAGTTAGCAGTGCGGAAGCCAGATTGTAGAGGGTCTAGAAGAGAATAGGTGTTGAGAAAGTGTAGCAATCAAGAGAATACAAGACATTCAAGGAGTTTGGAGGCAAAAGGCAGGAGGGTGACAGGTCGATAGTTAGAAGGACAGGTAGTGTCAAGCTTGCTGTTTTTGAGTAATGGTATAACGGTTGCATGCTTGAAGGAGGATGGAAAGGTACCATAGTAGAGAGAAGAGTTAAAAATCTGTGTGAGCATAGGGATTATAGAAGGAGCAAGAGGTTTTAGGAGATGAGAGGGAATGGAATCAAGAGGGCAAGTGGTAGAGGGAGAAGAGGAGATCACCAGTGACACATCCTCCTCTGAGATAGCGGAAAAAGAGTCAAGAAAGGCAGGAGGAGAGTTGGGAAGCGGTGTGGGATGGAAAGAGGCAACAGATGGGATGTTCTGACGTATAGATTCCACCTTTTCCTTAAAAAAGTCAGCAAAGTCCTGAAGTGCGATGGAGGAAGAAGAGGAGGCAGCCGATGGTGGTCTGAGTAGAGAGTCAAAGACAGAAAAGAGTCGGCGTGGGTTATACTTGTGTGTGTTGATTAGTGATGAAAAGTAGGTTTGATTAGCCCGAGGAGAGGGCAGAGTTGAAACAGGACAGCATAAATTTGTAGTGAATGAAGTCTGCGAGCGTATGAGATTTCCACCAGAGGCGTTCAGAGGAATGAGTGGAGGAACGCAGCATGCGTGTGTGGGAGTTTAGCCAGGGTCTGGGGTTAGAAGGATGAGGACGGCAGAGAGAAAGCGGGGCATGAAGATCAAGAGAGGAAGATAAGGCAGAGTTGTAGTTCCTGACCAGGTTGTTAGGGTCTGAAGCAGAACTGAGAGAGGAGAGGGAGGAGCGTAAAGTGAAATCAAAAGCTGGTAGGTTAATAGAGCGCAGGTTTCTGCAAAAATGAGGACTAGATGGAGATGGAGAGAAGTGAGAGAGAGAAAATGAGATGAGGTGATGCTCAGAGAGAGGAAATGGGGAAATGGAGAAATTGGAGAGAGAGAAGTTTTTAGTGAAAGCCAGGTCTAGGTAGTGGCCATCCTTGTGGGTGCTGGCTTCAGTCCACTGTTGAAGGCCGAAAGAAAAGGTTAGAGAGAGAAAGCGGGAAGCCCAAGGGAGAGAGGCGTCATAAATGTGGCAATTGAAGTCCCCAAGGAGAAGAACAGGGGAGTCTGAGGAGAGAAAGAAAGAGAGCCAGGATTCAAAATGAGAGAGAAAGGCAGAAGGGGGATGAGTAGCATCTCTCCGGAGCACTCTCACTGGCGTCCTCACGTGACAGAGGTGGAAGGTGGGTCATCCCTTGATGCGACATCCCTTGAAGAAGTGCGCGCATGCGTACGAAACGCGTCGGGAAGTTTTGAGTGTTCTTAGAGCCTGTCCTGGTCTGTGGAGAAGTTTGCAGTTTGCAGTTCAACAGTGGAGCCGTGGTGTAATCGTGGTGTACCTGCAGAGGAATAGTGAAGGAGGAACGTCTGCGGTGGGACTCCAGTGGGCGTGACGTCACATCCGCCCGGAAGTTCCGTCATTCGTGTGACCCACCTTCCACCTCTGTCACGTGAGGACGCCAGTGAGAGTGCTCCGGTCGCCATCTTGGAAGCCCAGCAGCATGTTTCCAGTCTGTTGCCTGTTTAAATCTAGCATCTTGTGAGTAGGGTTCTTAATTTTACCCCTCCGGATGCGTGTGATTTTTATCCTCCACACCCAGTAATAAATTAGCTTTGTCTTATTATTAAGCCGTGCTAGTGTATTTTCGTTTGTCTGTCTTGTTTGCCTTGTGTTGTCAGTCTGTTTTTTAACCCCAGTGTTTGATTTACTGCACCATAATTTGTTCTTTTTCTTTTTCCACATATCACTTCGTTGATGTGAGAATCTTTGATCACCAGCCTTACTAGGACTCCATTTGGACATTACACCATTTTGGTTTGGTTTTCAGTTTTATTTTTTGTGATGCCGGTTCACTCTTTTTTTTTTCTATGCTATTTGACTGACTGTACTGTCAGTTTTTTACCTGGCTGCCAGTGTTGTTCACTAGTAAGTGTTTTTATCTATATATGTAGCGCTGTTTCACACCATCTTTTTTCTGTGACTGTATGACATACATTACCTGTTTTACTTTCTCTATAGTAAAAATGAATAATGGTTTAGTCCAGTCTCTTTGAAATTGCCTGAAAACATGCATTTTATGGTTGTTAAATGCGTTTTTCCACAGTTGTATAAAGTAATTTGCATATGTTATTATTCTTTCCATACATTTTCATCCATGCTTTTATACTTAAAAATTGCCTATAGCTTTATAGCAAATGTTGGTTTTACAATTGCTCCTAACTTTGTTAAGATAATATCAATAACTTCACTTTAGCTATCATATTTGAGTTGAAAATATACAAATATAAAACAATGTACCTGTTTGATATTAAACTTAAATTGATTTATCTTTTATTAGGCTAACTAATACACTTAAAATAAATTAAAAACCCTTTTTATGGCTCTTGTTCAATATAAAGCTAAATCAAGTGAAGATTCAGGTTATATTTTCAGAATTTCTTAGAATTCTGAATGTGAGCCAAAAAGAAAGATTTAGTTTGCTTACTAAGCTTGACATTTCAACATAATGAACAAATCCTTCAAAAGAAGAAAATTAGCTGGTGGTTCAATAAAGCGTATTATTTTCACCTCCTTGGAGAGATCTTGCCTTTTTGTATGATGTTACCTTTAAAATAAAATTGTGTTTGATCTTCTTTGAACATATTATTTGTATTGATGTGTTTGATTCCATATTAAGAAAAACAATAGTTGGTGAATAAATATCAAGTGCATGTCCAATAAATCTCAGCTGAGTTTTTTTTAACTTTTAAGCTTGGGTTTTTATTACAAAATATGACAGTCAGCACAAAACAAGTTTTTACAGTAGCACTTACTAATAAATACAACTCCTCACTTCTTTCTATTGTACCTCTGTCATATGTTAGCTAATATTGATTTGCATCTTGTTTCATATCTGGGGAACCAACTTACAGATGTATGCAAAAAAACAAAAAGAAGACAAACACAGACCTCTTAAGATATGTTCAAAGGTATATTAGGTCACAAGCCCCTATCCTTACTTAGAAGTAAATAAATTGTAGTGCAGCCTCAGAAGAATACAAGGGTAAGTATTGGATGTAATTATCACGACGGAAGACACTGTCCCACCCCTGTAAGTGTTCGTAGAACACAACACGTGAGTACCGTAATCTTATGAATCACGTTGTGATGTCCTTCCAGGTGATAGCTCGTCAGCGGCAGCCGGTTGGGGTCTGCGTCTCGGGAACGCTGCAGTCGCCTGCAATAGCAGGGCTCCCCACGCTGTGATCCTCTCGTTCTCTTCCGGATTCTCACGCCCAACACTGACATCTACTGTCTGACGTCGATCACGTCACCACTGGCCGTATGCCTGGAAAAAAATTAAAGTCCTTGCTACAGTCCTCATAAAAAGAATTTACATTGCCACTCAGCAAACCCTCCGCATTTCACTTGTTCCTACAGCTTTGTCGAATCGTAGTTCTTAAATGTATTTACATAGTGATGAATTTATGAATGCGCAGACAAACATTTTAGCAAACAGATATATTACACACAATTACAGTGATACACCTGACTAAAGTAGGACAATTCCGTTTACATTTTCCTAAGGTTGTCAGGACATTTGATGGAATCTGCTAAATAGGTGCAGGAAGAGCACCTTCATCAGGGATTCAAAGTGTTCCTACCCATGGACTAAATTAAATTATTTTTTGGTTCAGGACCCTCTCTTTTTTGTTTCATATTACTTTTCAATATACATAATTTTTCTTTGATTCACTTTTTGTTTTGAATTCCCTTGTTTTTACTATGCTTCATATTTTTTTGCATAAATCACTGGGTTTTTTTAATCCCCATTTTTTCCTTAAATGTTGTCAGTGTTCTTCATCCCTTTAGGAAAGGACAAGTTTGGTTATTTGTTATTATCTGTTTTTTCTTTTAGCAGAGAATATGGCTTTGCCTCTTTTTGGGGCTGGGTCACTGGAGAGAAGTTGCCATGGTGACAACCCTCCAACTTGATGCCTCCCTGTAGCTACTGGAGCTCCTTGAGATGTGTATCCTGTGATCAGTGCTTTGACATTGTGACATCATTATGTTGCAGATCCGTGACATGGCGCACCACATGAGGTCACAAACTAGAGACTCTTTTTGCACTCAGTGGCAGGACCAGCAGGGAGTTGGGTGCTTTGAAGTTTATTATGGACACTATTTATATATGTCATTTGTTATCACAGTGTAGTCTTAAGAAGGTGTTTGTATGGACTGAAACATTGGATGCTACTATTACTTCTTTAAGTCATTAAAATTACCTTTTTTGCTACTCACTGAATTCATTCACTTTCTGATGGGCTTGACACCATTTTTCTTTTCATAGACTACAATAAAGCAGGTTCCCTCCCCCCAACCCAAACAAAAATTAGGTTGTATCATAAACTGATAGTTAATGTTAAGCTGATCTATTTTTTAAAAAAATTTTTCCCAAAACTTTAGTTTTTACATGTTTATTATTTCACGGGCATCAGCTGTTATCATGACAACCTCTGTTGTTTTTAATTTGTGTGGAAAGCAGTGGCCATTTTAATTTCCCTAGGAGGGAAAGTTTCAGATTACGATATCTCCAGAACACAACTACAGATTTGAAAAAGATATGGCATTACTTAATTATCTATCAAAAGCACTGCATAATGTTAAAAGAAATGAAATATTTATTGACAGCTATTTGAGGGAATTTACCCATTAAGTTAGAGAAGGATAGCTTTCACCATTAAATTGTCTCACAATACAGTATGAAGATGTTCAGTACTGTTACATAGTTACATAGTTACATAGTAGATGAGGTTCAAAAAAGACGTAAGTCCATCAAGTTCAACCTATGCTAAATTTAGACAACAGATACTTTATCCTATATCTATACTTATTTATTGATCCAGAGGAAGGCAAATTAAAAACCCCATTAAGGGGAAAAATTAATTCCTTCCTGACTCCAAGAATTGGCAATCGGATTAATCCCTGGATCAACATCCTTCCCATGTATACTTATTTGGTATATCCCGGTATACCTTTCTCATCTAAAAAGATGTCCAACCTTTTTATGAACAAATCTATTGTATCTGCCATCGCAGTCTCCATGGGTAATGAATTCCACATTTTAACTGCCCTTACTGTAAAGAACCCTTTCCTTTGTTGCTGGTGAAATTTCCTTTCCTCCAACCTTAAGGGATGGCCCGAGTCCTTTGTACTGCCCGAGGGATGAATAGTTCTTTTGAAAGCTCCTTGTATTGTCCCTGAATATATTTGTATATAGTTATCATATCCCCTCTTAGACGCCTCTTTTCTAATGTAAATAAATCTAATTTAGCTAGCCTCTCCTCATAAGTTAGAATGTCCATCCCCTGTATTAATTTGCACTCTTCTCTGCACTCTCTCTAGTTCCATAATGTCTTTTCTTAGGCTTGGTCCCAAAATTGTACTCCATATTCAAAGTCTGGTCTTACTAATGCTTTGTAAAGGGGCATAATTATGTTTACTTCCCTTCCATCCATTGCCCGTTTGATGCAACTTGTTTGCCTTTGCAGCTACTGCATGACATTGGGCACTATTGCTAAGCCTGCTGTCTACAAGCACTCCTAAATCCTTCTCCATCAAGGATTCCCCCAATATATCTCCATTTAATTTGTAAGTCGCCTTTTTATTCTTGCATCCCAAATGCATAACCTTACATTTATCTGAATTAAACCTCACCTGCCATTTACCTGCCCACGTTTCCAGTCTCTCCAAGTCCTTCTGAAGAGAAATTACATCCTGCTCTGATTCTATTACCTTACACAATTTAGTATCATCAGCAAAGATGGAGACTTTGCTCTCGATCCCAACCTCAAGGTCATTAATAAACAAGTTAAAAAGCAGGGGTCCCAATACCGATCCCTGAGGTACTCCACTCACGACTTTAGCCCAACCTGAAAAAGTTCCATTTATGACAACCCTCTGTTATCTGTCCTTTAACCAGTTTTCAATCCAGGTGCATATATGTTACGCCGATGCTCGCCACAAACCGGGACCGGACCGCGGGGCTGAGGTGGGGTTATATAATCACCGACCTTAGTCCGCGCAGACTGATCCAAAGTGCGCGGTTCGTAGTCGTATGTAGCAGGGTCAGGATTGGAGAAGGCAGCATCGTTGTTATTCAAGCAGGAGTTCGGCAAAAGGTAGTCAGGAGTTCCCCGCTTCAGCTTAGGAGCGTGAGCGCGGGAGTAGCTTCTGCGCGAGGAGCGGCCTCGGCCCATGACGCCGATCTCAGCAAGAGGAGACAGCAGACTGGCCGAAGTACACCACAGGGCAGCGTCGGGGAAACCAACGCTTCAGCACAGAAGTCCAAGGCGGGTCACTGCATGGATATTAGCAGCAGACCTCAGGAAAAGAAGGGTAGCCACTGCTAGGACAGAATGCAGCAGGTACCAGTGCTGGCTAAACACGCTTCAGCACAGGAGACAGGAACAGACCTCTGGATACTCAGGAACTAGCGAGGTAGAACACTAGGAGGAGGCCTGGGTGGTTTGTGGCAGAGACAGTAACATTCAAGGTAAGATTTGTTATGCTCAGCACTGGTTCAGTGCCAACGCCCAGGATATAAAGGGCGGAGATCCAATCACAGGAGGAGGGTGTGTGAGTATTCCTCCAATGATGGAGCACAGGGCAGAAGTTGCAATGAGAGGCAGCACATGTGCCATTGATTGCCAGAGGAAGCTTTTGCAACTGCAGCAGTCTGCAAAAGCTATAATCAAAGCCAGGAACGGATTCCTTACAATATATTATTACTGAGTCCAATTTTCTTTATTTTGTACACCAACCTCTTGTGTGAAACCGTATCAAATGCCTTTGCAAAATCTAAGTAGACCACATCAACTGCATTACCCTGGTCTATATTCCTATTTACCTCCTCAAAGAAACAAATAAGTAGTTTCCCTACTATTGAAGTCAGGCTTACAGGTCTGTAATTTCACGGTTGTGATCTAGCTCCCTTTTTAAATATAGGCACCACATCTGCTTTACGCCAATCTTGTGGTACTAAGCCTGTGGAAATGGAGTCCTTGAATATTAAATATAATGGTTTTGCTATTACTGAGCTTAACTCCTTGAGAACTCTTGGATGTATGCCATCAGGGCAAGGTGCCTTATTTACTTTAATTTTTTCAAGTCGCTTATGAACTTCTTCCTCAGTTAACCAATTGTTCATTATATGGAGGTTGTGGCTTCCTCCTGTGGCACTACTATTGAACTTGATTCTTCCCTAGTAAACACAGAGGCAAAGAATGTGTTTAATACAGCAGCTTTTTCCTTATCTCCAATAATCTGCCTACCCATCTCACACTGAAAGGGTCCTATATTTTCTTTTCTCATTTTTTTGTTATTAAGGTACTTAAAGAACTTTTTAGGGTTGACCTTACTTTCTATTGCAATCTTTTTTTCATTATTCATTTTTGCTAATTTGATTGCCCTTTTGCAATTTTTGTTACATTCCTTATAATTCTGATACAATGTCTCTGTCCCTTCTGACTTAAAGAATCTAAACGCCTTCCTCTTCCTGTCCATTTCCTCCCCTACCTGTTTATTTAGCCACATTGGTTTTGACTTATTTCTTTTATACTTATTACCCAAGGGCATACACTGATAAGTGTGCTTTTCTAACAATGTTTTAAAGACTGCCCATTTATCTTCTAAATTTTTCCCTGCAAAAACATCATCCCATTGTATTACTACTAGATTAGACCTCAGTTTATTAAAATCTGCCTTTCTAAAGTTTAAGGTCTTTGTTGAACCCAAGTAATCTGTTTTTTGATCATTTATTTCAAATGAGACCATGTTATGATCACTGTTACCCAAATGTTCCAGGACTTGAATATTTGTTATTACTTCTACATTGTTTGATATGACCAAATCCAGAACTGCCCCTCTCCTGGTTGGTTCCTCAATATTTTGGGTCATATAATTGTCTTTAAGCACCCCCAAAAACCTGTTTCCTTTTGTTGTAACGCTAATCTCATTGCCCCAGTCTATGTCTGGATAATTAAAATCTCCCATTATGCAAATATGACCCAGTTTTGATGCCTTCTCCATTTGCAAAAGTATTTTAGCTTCCTCAATCTCACAGATATTTGGTGGTTTATAGCATATTCCCACAAACATTTTCTTTATACTTTTATCTCCACTGTTAATTTCTATCCACAAAGTCTCTACATTTTCATCATTCCCTTCATAGACATCATCCCTTATAATAGGTTTTTGATCCGGTTTAACATATAAACATACTCCACCTCCCCTTCTATTTGTTCGATCCTTCCGAAAAAGAGAATAGCCCTCTAAATTAACTGTCCAGTCATGAGTTTCATCCCACCATGTTTCAGTAATGCCTATGATATCATACTGCTCCCTTGCAGCTATTAATTCAAGCTCCCCCATTTTATCTGTCAGGCTTCTTGCATTAGCAAGCATGCATTTAAGTTTTTTTTCAGCCTGTATTATTATCTTATCTGCTCCTTCCTTTCTGCTCCCACTTGGTTTAGTCTTTAGAAGTTTTCAAGTATTATCTGTATTTACTATGGGTGTCTCACTGCTTGTCAAACTTGCACTTGCCCCCATTCTACCTCCATACCACCTTGTATCCTCATCTATTCCATTTAGTTCATTATCTGTTTCATTCCCCTCCCCCCTCCATCCTAGTTTAAACTCTCCTCCAACCTTTTTAGCATTCTCCCCCCTAGCACAGAATATAGCCCTAGAATATAGATAGCACCTCTCAGAAAAGGAGTCCCAGTCCCAGTCCCAGTCCCAGTGCTCTAAAAACCCAAACCCCTCCTTCCTGCACCACTTTCTTAGCCATGCATTAACCTCCCTGATCTCTGACTGTCTCCCTGCGGTAGCGCATGGCACTGGTAGTATTTCAGAAAATACTACCTTGGAGGTCCTTGCCTTAATCTTTTGGCCTAGATCCCTGAAATCATTTTTTAGGACCCTCCATCTTTCTCTAACTTTGTCATTGGTGCCAACGTGTACCAAGACAGCCGGGTCAATCCCAGCCCCCCCCCCCCCAACAATCTGTCTACCCGATCCATAATGTGCCGATCCGATCCATGTGTACTGTAAGTAAAGTCTCTGCGTTGTAATACTTTTATAATCTTTTGGGCTTACTATCTGTTGTCTTTCACATTCATATCCAATAAATGAAGAAACTGAGACATCATTGATGAAATAGTCTTTCTACAGATATTTCATAATTGGTATTACTTCCAAGTCACCGATTAGTAACATTAGATGTGATTTGATAATATTGTTTGCACTTCTCTTAAAAGGTGAATATTTTGAGATGTTAGTCACTTTGTTTCTGTACAAAATGACTAGGCTGACTATGAATTATACATTGGTGTGACAAGGATTGGCCACAACACTTATTTTGTGTGCATCTTTATTTCTTGATGTCGCTAGGCCCCCCTCTTACCTCTGGGCTGCGTGAGGGGGACAGCTATCAGGATGCTTCTGGTGAAAGTGCAGCATGCAGAGAAATTGCTGAGGAGAGCCGACACTGTAGGGATTGCTCTGGAGTCTCCACGGTGGTACGCCGGTAGGGCATCAGCATTTTGGCTGCTCACGCATGCGCACAGAAGACTCGTGCATGCACATATCTATTGAGTTGTGGTGGTCATCTTAGTACACCCTGTGCATGCGCAGGAGATAAAAAAGTGGTGGCCATTACTCCAACTGGCTCCGCAAGGGACTACAAGTCCCATGAGCCTTAGGGACCGAGCAGGGAGTGGATACATTTGACGCACTCAGGGAACCACACCAGTCGGAGCCAGGACGGAGAAGGGGAAGGTAGGGTCTGAGTGTCAGTGGCACTCAGACTAGGCCAGAATACCCCCCTTTTAGGCCCCGGCTCACGCATAGGTTGTGGTTGCTTTAGGGAAGGCCCTATAGATAGGGACGCTTCCCCATTTACTGTTTAGTGTCAAGGACACAGAGGAAGACACCGTGCGGTGATTGGGGCTTGTGGTCTGGGACCAGATAACCTCTAAGTACAGAGACTCTCAAAGGTGGGGACACTCCTACCGGAGCTCACCCAACACAGAGGCGGATGCCATCGAGGAAGACAATGTCACTGGATCAGCAGATCCTCGTTTGTTAGCCTGCAGTACCCAGGTGCTGGAGCCCTGGGCAGGTACTCCAACAAGTGCACCAACACTACAAGGGATGGCGCTATCTCCTACACTTGGGTGGGCATTGACATTGGTAAAAGGGACATCAGGTTATTGGTGCTTGGAACTCAATGTACTTTGGGGACACTCATTGGTGGAATCAGGTTGGGGGCATATATTATTATGTGGTACAGGGTACCGATATATTGTGTACAGTAAAGGTTGATAGATATATATATATATATATATATATATATATATATATATATATATATATATATGTGTGTGTATTACTTGTATTGTTCCTGGGAGGGGCTTATCCTACGGCGTTAGGATCCCTTTCAGGTGGAGGCGCTGCACTGAGGTGGACACCCAATCACCCCAGGCTCTCAGTGGCGGAGGCTCAGGCATTCTGTGAGCCAACATGTAATGGTCGTACCAGTAGCCCCTTTAGTTGTGGGGGAACCAAGGCTACATTTATAAAATATTTTACCAGGAAAAAATGCATTCAGAGTTACCTCTCATTTTCAAATATTGTGTGACTACAAAATAATTAGTTAACAACATTATAAGTTACAGCTATAAATGTTTTCAAAGAAGAAAACAACCAAAGTCTTAAAAAGAACTTAGAAGTAGAGATGGGCGAAACTATAAAAATCTGTTTAGCTGAATTTCCCAGTCTATCCATTCAAAATCCTTTACGCTGTTTAAAATCCGTTGGTGGATTGCTCCAGTTTCAAACCGTGTGGGTTAAAGAAAAAACGCCATTAGATACAATCCAATGTTGAATTTTACCAATCCAATCTGCGGATTCCGCAATCCGCTGGTGGATTTTAAGAATCTTGAAATCCACGGACTGGATTGTCTGTGATAATTTTTTTTAAAAAAGACGAATCGCCCTTTTTGGGATTGATTTGTGGAAATCCACCGACTAAAGGGAACGGCTGATCCAAGGCGATACAAATTCGCAAAAATAAATAAATGTGCCCATCTCTACATAGGAGGCAGTTTTGAAAGACTCTGTAACATTGTTCCAGAAGTGTGGTGTTCAGTAAGAAAAGGAAATGCACCCAGAGTCTTCATTGAACCTTGCAGCCATGAGCAGGTTTCTGGAGGCGGATCTAATGAGACAACTGCTGTTCTCTTGCATCTTGATTGATCTCACTGTTTTTAAGTTTGTAATGACAATTTAAGAACAATATGATATGTACAGTACTTTGGCACCTTATAAATAACAATAATAAATGAATGAATCTGGGTGCTTTGTACATAATTATTGTTTCTTTCACAATTCATTATTTGCTATTTTTCACATTCAATTTTTTTGTCATTTAGAATTATTTTTGTACATCTTAAATCAACCCTCCACTTTAAATATTTTTGTAGAATTCCATTATCTGAAGATAAAGCAAAAACATCCAGATTTGTTGTTAGGAAAGCAATTCTACCAATTTGACTAACATAATCATGCTACATTAGTATTAAAGATGTTTCATGAAGGCTGAGAAATTAAAAAGTATGATACAGATTGAAATGACATTATGTTTAGTAAAATATTCACCTTATCTGTTTTTTTAATAAGTGATTGCACATTCTTAGTATAAATTAATCAACCTGTGAAACATCCACAGACTTTGCTAATTAGCAAAGCAAATCTCGTGGAGTCAAGCAGATCTATTTATTTATTAATGCATCTCTCTAATAAGAATATGGTAATGGTTTACAAAGAAAAAATGGAAAATTTGCTGTAATGCACACCTTGGAATTAACCCTTTATTGTGTGGTTTCTATTGATGTGATAGATTTTGTTGTACCCTACATGCCAAGTAGTTATTTTGAGAAAAATCAACACTTTATCACTAATCCCAGCACAAGTAGCGAATGGTATTGTGTTAGCCTGTATAGTAGCATAAGAATAAGAAAAAGGTAGGAGTGATACTTTTTATGGATAACCAATGCATAAAAAAGTGCAAGCTTTCAGGACAACTCAAGCCCTTTCATAAGGCATGTAACAATAAGAGCTGATACAATTTTTAAGTAATAATCCCCGAAAAACAGGGCATTACTGGCCAATAATTCCCTGTTCTGAGGGAATTATTACTATTATAGGCTAAATGTAGACTTGTTTCATAAATAATAGACACTTGCGTAGTTATATAGATATTTTTATTAAAATAAAATGGTAAATACATTAAACCACCTCTATATACACTTACACTGCAGCTATATATATTCACACATGCGGTCATAAAGAGGGGGAAAACAAAAAACAAAAAAAAACAAACAAAAAAAAAAAACAAAAAAAAAAACAAACCAAACACAAACAAAAAGTAAAAAGAAAAAAAACACAAACAAACAAACAACACAAAGAAAAAAACAAAAACAAACACAACACAAACAACAAACAAAACAAAAACAAAAACAAAAACACAATGAAAGCATATACAGAGAAAAAAAACAAACACACACACAAACACAACACACAACAAAACCACACACACACAAACACAAATGGAGATATATACACAACAACACACACACTGCAGCTCTACACATATACACACACACACACACACACACTCTACACACACACACACACACACACACACACACACACACACACACACACACTGCTGCTACACACACACACACACACAACACAACAGCATACACACACAAACAAACAAACACTGCTACTGCTATACTCATAAACGCTGCTGCTGCTACACACACACACACACACACACACACACACACACTTATTTTGCAGCCACACACTCCCTCTCCTTACCCGATTCAACTAAGTCTGTCAGTTGTCTTCACGGAGGGAGGGCGAGGAGTCACTGCTTTCTGCTTCTTCCTGACCAATCCCCTGCCCTGTCTCAGAGCTGTTCTGAAAGCTGATTAGCTGGAAATAAACACATTGGAAATAAACACAATGCAAGCTGCAAAAATTCCGGGCATTACTGATTGGATAATGCCTGGAATTTTAACCAATCAGAGAGCAGGGATTTCAATAATGCTTGGAATTTACATCTTTAGCCTACAATATACATTTATACACAGCACCAGACATCAAAACACAGAAAATGCACATGAAAAACCGTGTCATGCTAAAGGTTAGTGTTGCACACTAATCCAGGAGGGAAATGCAGGTTAGATATTTAATTAAAGTGGAGGTATTTAATGTCTGAGCATTTGGTGAAGTGGTTCTCTCAGAAGAGCTCAGTGTGTGTGTGCATTTACTGCAGAAAAAGTCTCTCATAAAATGTAGATTAAGGTAGGATTAATAAAATTGAAAAAATGAGTGGTAAAATAGTGGTAGAGGAAAATGTATGTAGAGTGCCATATTTGCACATGAATTTTTATTCCTGTTTTTTTCTGTCTCTGTGTTTTAAAGTTTCCTTTCAATATTGTAAGCCTTTAATGTTGGGACCATTGTTCTAGAAATGTTCTCCCACTATTTTTGTAATCTTATTTATAGTGTGGCAATGCATAATATTTCTGGGTTAATTTAAACTCTACCATCACTAGCCACTTAGCTCTGGCCTCATAGTATTAGGAATCCTCCATGATTCAACTCTGCCCTCTCCCAGGCTAAACAAACCTTCTTTTCTTCATTAATAAACACTCACAAGTCTAACCCACGCCAACTCTTCTCTGTCTTTGATGCTCTTCTCAGACCCCAAGCTCTTATCTGTTTTTCTTCCTCCATTTCACCTCAGGAATTCTGCTGACTATTTCAAGACAATTATGTATTCCAATAGTCAAGACATCCCCTTTGTATCCTCCTAAAATTCTACACCTCTTTCTAACTCTCCACTTGCCGTCATTGACTCTTTTTCCTCTGTCACAGACCAGGCCAGCTCATCTCCTGTAATCATTCAACCACTTGCCCTCTTGACCCCATTACCTCAAACCTCTTGCTCCTATTCTATTCCGTATGCTTACACATATTTTCAATTCCTCCCTCTACTCTTCAAGCATGCAATAGTTGTACCCTTACTTAAAAAAAACAAGCTTGGCCCTTTAATTATCGCTCTGTTTACCCATGTCTTTTGCTTCTAAACTCCTTGAACACCTTGTATTCTCACACTTGCTCAATTTTCTCACCTCCGATTCTCTCCAAAATCCTCTACACTCTGCCTTACACACTGCTCATTCCACTGAAACAGCCCTCACCAAAATAACCAATGACCTTCATGTTGCCAAACACCAAGGGTATTACACTCTGCTCATATTACTAGAACTCTATGCAGCCTTTGATACTGTGGACCATCCTCTATTCCTTCATATCCTTCATACTCTTGGTATCCGTAACAAAGCTCTATCCTGGATTTCCTCTTACATCTCATGTCTCGTTTGCTTAAACCTACTCCTCTGTTGATCTAAAACAATGTATAGTAGCATATAAAGAAAATTACAAAACACAATAAAATAAGGATCATATGGATCCAAGTACGCCAGGCAGGAAAAAACTCAAACAGACGACCCATAGTCCAGACAGAGCCCCCTCTCCGGATCGCAGTTGGTATGTGCTGAGGGGAAGTTCCAGACCGGCATCCACTTGCAGTAACTGCTGCACTCGGGTAAGCAATGTTAACTTCCCCTCAGCACATACCAACTGCAATCCGGAGAGGGGGATTCTGTCTGGATTACGGGTCGTCTGTTTGAGTTTTTTCCTGCCTGGTGTACTTGGATCCATATGATCCTTATTTTATTGTAAGTTTTGTACTTTTTTTTATATGCTACTATACATTGTTTTATATTTTGAACGCTTAGTGATTCTTTCCCTTTTTTCTGTGCCCCCATTCTTTTGTCTTTATGCGTGTGAGTCTTCTCTAACCCCGCTGATCACGGGAGATGGGGAGCACCATTGAAGAGGGATTCTAAAGAAAATTTCTGACGGCCAGCGCGCATTTTATACTGTCCTCTGTTGATATATCTGTGGGTGTACCTCAGGGGTCTGTCCTGGGAGCTCTTCTCTTTACTCTTTACTCACTCTCGCTAGGTGACCTTATCAAATCTCTTGGGTTCAAATATCACCTCTGTTGATGACACACATTTACTTTTCAATCCCTGACCTTACATCTTCTGTACAGACCAAAGTCGCTGAATGTCTCTACTATACCATCCGTTGACTCAAACTTAACATGTAAAATACGGAGCCCCTCATACTTTCTCCCAAACCTGGCCCTACTAGCCCTTCTATATTACTGTTGGAAGTACAGTATTCTCTTACACCCAGTATCACAAGCACGCTGCCTCAGTGTCACTTTTGACTCCTCCATCACATTCTCCTCTCATTAACAATGTAGGTTATCATTGCAAAAAAAAGTCCTTTCCTCTGTTGCTCTACTGCTAAAACTCTAATGCAGGGTCTCATTCTTCTCTCCAGTCTCAACTATTGTAACTTCTACTGTATATATATATATATATATATATACAGCAAAACCCCGTTATAGCGCGACCCATTATAACGCGGTGTGAGCATGGCTCCCGAATTGAAAGCCTAATTTTGCCAGCTTACCTGCATCTCAAATCCTCCATTTTGCCGCCTTTCGCTCTCCTCTTCCAGCTGTCCTGTCCACGTGCTCATCTCTCTCTCCTCTTCCTGCTGTCCACGTGCTCATCTGTCTCTCTGCCCTCGCGTGCCATCGGGTTTTTTTTTTTTTTCAAACATTCAATTCAATGCTTTATTGACTACCAGACACAAATAAAAACAGTAATACTTTTGTACAAAACACATCAGGGATTGAACTCGGGACCTTCTGATACCAATGCCTTGCCTCTTACCTCTCACACATAGGCTTGGTGTGACTAAACATAACCTATAAATATATTTATCCTCTACAACACAGTGCCACAGGTTACATGTCAATGTTAAATCTTAAGTCTATTTCTAGTTCTCTATGACATCACACAGCTCCTGTGGTCTAGTGGTAGAACTCTTGCCAACATATGAAAGGGTCCTGGGTTCATTCCTGTATGAAATGGTAATTAACTTTTTAATAAATTATTATTTTAATTATATTGTTTAATATATAAATATATAATTCTTTATTATTCTTTATTAAGTAATAATTATTCATTAATCAATAATGATGTATTAATAATAATTCATTATTAATCATTCTTTATGAGGATAAATATATTTATAGGTTATGTCTTGTCACACCAAGCCTATGGTGTAGAGGTAAGAGGCAAGGCATTGGTATCAGAAGGTCCCGAGTTCAATCCCTACATGTGTTTTTTGTACAAAATGTATTACTGTTTATTTGTGTCTGTGTCTGGTAGTCAATAAAGCATTGAATTGAATGTTTGAAAAAAACAATGGCACACGACGGCAAGACAGCAGAGAGATGAGCAGAGCAGAGAGATATGAGCACGTGGACAGCAGGAAGAGGAGAGCACTGGTAAGGCGGAAAAATTGAGGAGATTTAAATCTGTAATGAGGAAGCTCGCTGATGCCGGTGAAATTTTAACGCGACCCCGGTTGTAACGCGGTCTTGGGGTTGTGGACCCCAAGGACCGCGTTATAACAGGGTTTAGCTGTATATATATATATATATATATATAATGGAAATTATGGTTTCCATGTGTCCTTGCCATATGATCTGAATAGTTTCTTATAGAACAGAGCATGGAGAATGTACTGTATAAAATACAAATGTGTTGAATATGAGCCTGTTTGGAAAGACAGTAATGTTAAAAAGACATACAAAACATTTTAAATTGGACCAATAGAATGTTCTCACTCTACTACACCAATGATAATATGAGTATGGGGAATACATTTTGGGAGCCAATGTGAACTATGCAATTTCATCTGAAGAAACACACACATGTATGAAACATAGGTTCATGTTGGGGTCATATTGAGGTCACAAAGGAAATGTGTCCTGGCCAGAACAAAATGATGTGTGCTGGGTACTTGTATGGAGAGGAATTTCTTATGAGTTTCAATCTTTTATTGCAACTGCTCATTTGAATGTTTTTTTGAAGAAATCAGAAAGATTTTTCAAACAGAAGGTTTTTTTTATTCTTGTGCTTCCTTTTCATGAATATTTATTTTTATATATTTGTATTTCTCGCTAATGCAGCATTACAGATTTAAGCTGGAGAAAGCATCACATATTTGAGTGTCCTTAAAATATTCAATGTGTATCAACATTCTTCATCAAATTTGGTTGTGGCACTAAGTTCAGATGCAGTGGCCGTTATTCGAACAAATCACAGAGCCGTTTTCGTGTGCTCTGCTGTATTCCACGTGGCATTAACGTGGCCAATCGCCCCAGGCACACGTGTTTATTGCGGTTGCTTTGTTTGAATTTCATGGATTCTGTTTCTTTGTGTGCAAAAATGCAATGACATTAATGAATTGTAATGTGTACAGTACTGTGCTACTGTGCTACTGTGTCAATTTCAGGTGTTAAAAACCAGAACACTAAAATGCCATTTTCTGCACTCGCCAGCACTCGCGTCTAAAGGTGGTACGATTGGAAGAAATCATGCGCCATGACATGGGAAATCCGAGGTGAAGTGAATTGTTCGAATAACGGCCGCTACATCTGTAGATGTGAATGTAGTTGTGTGGGGATTACATATTTCATCATAATGGGGCCTATTCTAGCAGCTACAAATTGTGACAAACTGGTTCTAAATTGCTCTTTAGAAGTAAATGTGTATGTTTTGCTATTCTGTAAGCCCTTCTCACATGTCCAAACTGTGTGAAAAGGGCTTTTTTAGAAGTGATTCTTTCTGGCTGTGCAAATCCAGGCGGAATTACCAGGCTCAATTTTTTTGCAAACTATCTGTATTCTAGTAGCTTCAAAAAGTGCAAAAGTCTAAGGTTAAGGCCCCGCTGCCTCAGTCAGTGTGACCGCACTGCAGACAGGCGGCGCGCTGAGAGGCAATTGACCGCTATCTGCGGTCTGTAGGGAGCGGTAGCTGGAGCAGGAGGGGGCGTAGTTTGAGCGGAGGGTCCGTCCGTTCGTCCGTTCCTGAATACAAGTGATAGCAACATTTCAACAAATGGTGAGTAGCCGGCGCCGAGATGATCGGCCCTCTGAAAAGGGCTCACCTGGCAAGTTGTTTCTGCTGCAGAGAGAGAGCCGTCTCTCTCTGCGCAAATCTCGCCGGAAATTAAAGTTATTACATTTTAATTTGATTAATAGTGTAGATGAGAAGGGGGTCTCTGGAGCAGAACTGCATTGATTTCAGGTCTGGGGAACCCCGATATGGGCTGCCGGTATCTCCTATGCATTGAAATGTACCGGTCACATGACGCGGGACATTTACATGAATAGGAGATACCAGCACCACATAATGAGGCTGTATCTCGGGAGCAAGGGGTGCCCGGACCTGAAATCAAAGTGGTTCAGCTCAGGAGACCCCCTGCTCCCGCACAATATTAATAAAAATGTCATTAAAGCCGCTTCATTAACTTTGCGGATAGCCATTAAGGCAATAAAGGGGTTAAACACCAGTGCCATGTTTATTCTGGGTAGCGGGGTGGGTGAAGGTGCTATTTGGCCCTTGGTGGGTGTTTAGGCCTTGCTGGGGTCTAGCGGGTGGATTTAACCTCTTCATTACCTTAGTGTTAATACCGCTAAAGTAATGAAGGGGTTAACCCCTCTTGCTATCACCCGGTAGGCCTAAACACCCATCCTTGGGGCTAAAACCTCCTTCACCAACCCCCGCTACCTACAATAAACACAAACAGACAGAACAGCCCCACTACCCACCTCATAGGCCCTCAATAACATTACAATATCTAATAAACAATAATACACAACCCACCCAACCCCTGATCTCCCACATAAAACCATGATTTATTTTTTTAGACACAGGATTAATACCACAGGCTGGCGGGTGTCCCCGGGTGGTCCCCACGGGTGTCTGCTGGGGGCCATCAGGTGGTCCCCGCTAGGCTCCGTGGGCCCCCGGGGTGACCCCGCGGGTGTCTGTGGGCCCCTTTCACCACTAGCCCCAAATTAAACGAAATAGCTAAAACCACTAACCAACACAACAATTAATGAATACAACAACTAGACAACACCAATTTAAACCATTAGCCAACAAAATACATCATTAAATAAAAACTCAAAACAATCTGAAATAAATAAAATTCAAGCCATCACAAATCAAAAGAATTTAATCTAAACAATACAAATAAATAGAAAATATAACAGTCAAAAGAATAAATGCATTTGCCAAAAAAGGCATTGGCTATTACTGTATTCATCTGTACACTAAATAGGTACAGATTAATACATTAGCAGTCAATGGGCAATGAAATACATTGAACAAATAAAACTCCAATGAATAAACCTGTAAAAATCAAAGTACATACATTCAATATTTATCTTAACTTTAGAAGTGTTGGACCTCCGAATCACGGTGAATCAGGAAGCTCTCGTCCGGTGACGTCACGAAACTCAATCCAACGCCATACACCATGAAGATCAGGACCAGGTAACCAAAATCTTCTCTCTTTCATTTTGTATCAGCATCTTCTTTCTTCATCTGTGACTATTTCCTTCTTTTCTTTATCTTCTTTCTTCATCTGTCAATCCAATAACCCCATGTTAAATCCACAATGTTGACACGACGGCTTCTTGAGTTCAAATGAAGCGTCACGGCCTTAAATATGGCCTGTGATGTCATATTTGATTGTAAAATAGTTCTCATGCCTCTGATTGGCTGTGGGAATCGTGTTTTTTTTTGGGAAGTGACGTCATGTAAAGGAAGTGAAGCCAGCCAATCAGAATGGCTGTGCTTCCTTTCCCTTCAACATGATGTCACTAAATCCAAAATGGCTGCCCTCACGTGGTACTTCAGCCAATCATATTGTGAGAACTATATTGCCAATATGATTGACTGAAGTACCATGTGACACCGGCCATTTTGAATTTAGTGATATCATGTTAAAGGGAAAGGAAGCACAGCCATTCTGATAGGCTGGCTTCAGTCCCTTTCATGACATCACATTAAAAAAAAAAGAGCACATGGTTTTCACAGCCAATCAAATAGCGTGTGAACCATTTGACCACCAAATGTGACATCACAGGCCATATTTAAGTCTTTGAAACCACATTTGAGCCCAAGAAGCCGACGAGACAACATCGTGTTGTGGATCTACCATTGGGTTTTTAGATTGACAGATGAAGACAGAAGATTAAGAAAAAAAAGAAATAATTACAGAAGAAGCTGAAAGAAGAATTTGGCTATCTGATCAGGATCTTCATGATGGATGGCATCTGATGGAGTTTGAGGCCTTCGCATTACGTGAGCTTCCTGATTCCCCGGGAGTCGGAGGGCCAACATTTCTAAAGGTAAGTAAAATATTGAATGTATGTAAATGTATTTATTTTCAGGTTTTTTGATTGGATATGTATTTTTTGATGTTTTTCATTGGCCATTGACTGATAATGTATTAATCTGTACCCCAGGCTGGCTGGCTAAACCATAACTAAACCGTAAGAGTCCTTTAAGCAGTCATGAAAACAAATGAAACAAATCTTACTTTGGTTGCAGTAAGTAGTGTGCTGTATCCGTCTGGCTAGCAGCACATATATCCATCTGCTCTGGTCTGAGAGAGCCAGCTACTGCTAGTAACAAGATCCTTTTCTACCTTGCTGGCTCTCAGGTGTCAGATTACATCCTGACTACCTAACTTCCACCTGAGTTAACCCTTATGAGTGCTGGATGAAGCACTCAGACATATGTCTCCCAGGCGTAACTGATAGGAGTTGACTTCACTCTGTCACAGTCCTCTATTCAATATGCTGTGAATCCGCTTCTCCGTGTCAGCCTCTGAGCTCCATTCAAATGTACATGAGAAATGTTTATGAGAAAGACACAGTTTGACAGCACTTGTTTTGCAATATTTTTATATTAGTTCTCTTACAACAATAACTGTGAAAATATTTTGCTTTGACAGTTTTTTTTTAAAATAACAGGCTGTTCTCCAAAAAGTTTAGATTTTAGGATGATTTGGTAACTTCAAAGAGATATTTTAACAGCAACTTGCCACAGGCTAATTTTCTACTGTAAGAGATTGTGACTGAGAATGACTCCTTTTCAATTTGAGTGCAATGAAATGAACCACATGCAGTAGTTTATTTAATGGTTTTGTGCCTTAGTAATATACATCTTTTGTGAGACACATTACATTCAAAACATTAAAGAGAAATGGAATGTATTTAAGTTCCACATTCAGAGAAATATTTTCACTGTATTCATTATTGTTATAGGAAGCATTCTTGGACTTTATCTGTGTAACCTTGTGGGTGGTATTGTAAAAAGTGTTTGAAGTGTAAAAAGTATTGAAAGGTTTGTGTGTGAAAGAAACATGCAGGTAAGTAATGTGTTGATAAAGGAGGGTAGAGGCAGAAATATAGATGAATGGCAATAACACTTAGTGGAGGAAAGAATAAGAAAGTGTGGGCAATAACTATTGTTTATCCAAACTTGTTTATCCACTATGTTGATCCCCAGGGCTTAAGAAATGTATAGCGTTCAGTGTGTAAAAAGCTAAATAATCATCATGACCTTTACCATATGTATAAGAAGCCTTTTTCATAAACCTTTAATAACACAGTTAGATTAGATTACAGCTTGGTTTTGTTTTGGAGGATTATATAAGAAAAAAGATCCTTATTTGTTTCTCTTTGTACTCAAACTATTTCTTTGCATTACTGTACATGCATATTCTTAAGTAGAGATGAGCGGAACAGTCCAAATCAGTTTCCCTGGAATTTCCTGGATAGTTTTGGCCAAATCCATCCTCATACTAAAAAACTGCCCACGGATCTGGCATTAAAAAATCTGAGTAGATTGTTAATAATCTGGACTGATTATAAAATCCTTTAAAAATAAATAAAAATATGTTTGAAGCAGGGGTCTCCAGATCTGACTCCCTTTAATTTCAGCTCTGGGGACCCCCTGCTATACGAGATATACACCTCAATAGGGGATGCCGGTATATCTCTTAGTATCAAAGTCCCGGTCACGTGGGCCAGTAGAAAGCTTTGACAAACTTTACTAACAAATAAGGTAACCAAGTGGCATGTGTGATTATGGAACGCACAGGTTATGCATGTCATTCTATAGGAATTTGAATCTTAGAGGTGACGGGAAGGGGGTTGGGGGGTAGCTGAGTTTCTCTACACATGAGGCAAAGTGGCAGAGAATTAGGGAGAAGAGTCATTGGCCACTAGAATTTCACCTTGGGGAAGTTTTCCATTTGATAAAAGCAAAGTAGGGTGGGGGGACGGCTTTGTCTATTATAAGCAAGCATCCAGTCAAAAGCTCAAAAAACACAATTTCAGAATTTAAGCGCACACTTTCTGGTAAGATATGCACTTACATGTATGTGCCCTGACCACAGGCACTTAAATGTATCTTTAGATGTTTCTTTTCTATGTTGGCCGGTTGGCCGTCTCGTCATTCAATGTTTTTTGTGAAAAAAAGCAGATCAGCCTCATGGTGCAAATATGAAAATACATTTATATAGTTTAAAACAGGGATAAACCATACAAACTCACAAATTGCCAGTTATTTTGAGCTTAGATACAGTACCTGCGTGCCAGAAAAAGAATATTCCCTTCTCTCCTATTGCTGTGATCGTCCTCGCCATCCCTACCGGCGTCTGACACCACTTCTGGGATTTGGTGTGCAACACTGGTTCTGGTCCTCATGACATGTTTACATTTATAACCTAAGTCTGTGTAAAAAAGGAGTCATTTGGTTGCATCTTTTATTCAAAACATGATTCAAGCCTGCCAACCATATTAAGGGCATTTTCTCATATTTCACAAACTTTAGTCCACGGGACAATAAGAAATTACACATACTCAGTGTAGGTACCTTGTAAACGAAGTCTATCTTGATGAGGTTGGCAGGCTTCAATCATGTTTTGATTAAACAATGCAACCAAATGATTCCTTTGTCACACATACTTAGGTTCTAAATGTAAACATGTCACTAGTATATTTTAGCCCAAATTGGTAGGAGCACGGGATCTTTTCTTTTGTAAAACAAAGGGGGCAATGTTTTGGGGAAAATCCCATCTTCAGGCCCATTCCCAATGGTTCTAAACCGCCATTGGGTCACCTGTGTGAATACCCAGCTAATTGTTACCAGATACCAGCACAGTGAAGAGATCAAGTTAAAAAATGCTTCAAATGGGAGCAAAGTTGAGACATCCATAACAGGATAAGATCAGTCTGAAATGCAGCCAGTGGTGGGACTGATACTCAGAACTGCAGTTTAAAGGCTAATGACCAGTCAGTTGCGTCCTGCTTCACCCGGAACAGAAGCCGATTGGTTATAGAAGTTCACCATGGCAATGGAGGGACGCTGCCAGAGAACGAATGAGGATATGCTGAGATTAATCATAGAAAGAAGAAAACAGCCAGTCAGAACACAGACACATGAATGCAAAGTACATGACTACCCAGTAATAAGTTAAAACACAACAACACACTATTACATGCACCCAGTGTTAATAACAGTGAAGAAATAATCCCCGAAAATACAAAAAAAGGTAACCACGTCAAAATTAAAATAAAACCGAGTCCAAAGCTATAAGGTCCAGTTTTATGCAAAAGTACACCTTGAGAAAGTCCTAACGGACGAAACGCGTTGGTGCGTGGTCCTATTTTTGTACTGACCATTAAAGATTTATGTATATTTTTACCCTTGTCTGGAGTTGCCCTCATTACCAGCGTTTGCTTCTGCTTCCGCTGTGATCTGTGCCCCTCTTCTCCTTTGCTGTTATGCAAAAGTAGAACTAAAGTAATACATATAATCAGAGCTCGAAAAATGCAGTCGCCCGCTCACCACGGCGACTGCATTTGGCCCGCTGGTGTGTCTCTTTCCGGCAGCGGATGCAAAGGCATGGTACAGCGTTCTCCCGGTATTATTCATCAAGTTTTGTCTTCCCCTCCAGCTCCCGTCAAAAGAGCTGTGCGACGTCAAATGACGCCGCGTTGCCATGACGATGGGACACAATGTGGCTTCTGATGGCCACCCTGCAGCTCACCCCAAGTGCTGTGACTTGATAGGCCAACCGCTCGGCATGAATTGCATACTGTATAAAGCCTGGAGCAGGGCAGTACGGTGGAGTGACTGACTGACCAGGACAGCACACGATTTAGTCCAAGTAGGACCCCTCAGCCTCTGTCCTCCTCCACCCTCAGCCTCCGTCCTCCTCAGCCTCTGTACTTCTCAGCCTCCATTCTCCTCCACCCTCTGCCACCCCCTCCTCCCCCTCAGCCCTGCTCCCCGGCACCTATTCCCCGGGGCATGTCAGCTTCATAAACGAGCAGCAGCTGACCGTCTCACCTCCCGGCACAGCAGGCACCCAACCATGTTCTCCAGTGGCATGCTGTCATGCCCGCTGCTCTGGACACCCTCACCAGGAGTGAGTGTGTGTGTAAGTGGAAGTGTTTTTAGGTGTGTGTGTGTGTGTGTGTGTGTGTGTGTGTGTGTGTGTGTGTGTGTGTGTGTGTGTGTGTGTGTGTGTGTGTGTGTGTGTGTGTGTGTGTGTGTGTGTGTGTGTGTGTGTGTAAAAGTATACGTGTGTGTGTGTCTGTAAGTGGGAGTGTGTGTGTGTGTCAGTGGTAGAGTGTGTGTGGTTGTGTGTATGTGTGTAGGAGTGTGTGTGTGTGTAAGTGGGAGAGTGTGTGTGTGTGTGTGTAAGTGGGAGAGTGTGTGTGTCAGTGGGAGAGTGTGTGTGTCAGTGGAAAAGTGTGTGTGTGTGCGTGTGTGCGTGTGCGCGTGTGCGTGCGTGTGTGTGTGTGTGTGTGTGTAAGTGGGAAGAATGTTGTTCATGATCCATATATTTTCCTGTCTGTGCAGCTATATGAATATGAATGTCTTAATTTTTGTGAGCTTTTGAAGACTTTTCTCCTTTCTCCCTGAATCCAGTTCTCACCGTTCAGCACTGGTCTTTGAACGTTTTATTCTACTTCTATCTAAGCTCTGTGCAGCAGAGACCCTCTATGCCATTTTTATGGGCTGTGCTGTGTAGAAGAAAGCTATATATTATCCAACAGATATCATCCAAAAAAAAAGGATGGACATCTTTTTAGAAAGGAAAGGTCTACAGGGATATACCAAATAAGTAAACATGGGAAGGATGTATCCAGGAGGTAACCTGACTGTGAATTCTTGGAGTCAGGAAGGAATTAATTTTTCCCCTCGTGAGATATGATTGGATGATATTTCACTGGGGGTTTTTATTTGTCTTCCTCTGGGTTAATATACAGTGAGTGCAGATACTGTATAGGATAAAGTATCTGCCGTCTAAATTTGGCCTAAGCTAAACTTGATGGACATACTGTATGTACTGTATTTTTCCAACCTCATCTACTATGTAACTATGTAACAAGGACTCATTGTAGTAAAGTATAAATGTAATACAATAAATTAACTTTTATGTCAAAAACTAAGGTTGTTATTAGTTCTTATTGGGAATTAATTAAAAAAAAAAATTGGGGTGGGGCTAGGGGCGGTGCTAGGTGGCGAGTAGCTTTCTTGGTTTGGTGAGTAGCTTTTGGGGTAATTTGTCAAGCCCTGCATATAATCATATATATCAACATTGACAATACAACAAACCTAGAGGTAGCAGTTAGATGGTAACAAAGACAACGAGACAGATGAATGCTTGGTAGAGTTGGGAGAAGCCCATGGGTCAAGGAGAGGAACACATGCATGTATATAGAAGAAGAGGAGGATGTGTGGGGGTCAGGGCCGAACAATCAAATGCCGACAATAGCTGAGAGACAAGTGAGGCAAGAGGCATCTGTGGAAAAAAAGGAGAATAAATGGATCACTGTACCATCACGACTATTTAATATCTACAACAGAGTACATACAGCTACCATCCATCGTTAAGAAGATGTGAATACTGTTGTGTGAGAGATGGCAACGAGTACTACCGAAAAGGAGGACCAACCCACAAATAGTTTATAAAGGACCCCCTTAAAAGCAGCTCAGGTCCAGATCCTTTTTATGCCATGCATGACAAGGTGTTGAGTCTCCTAATCCCTGTTGCCTCCTTTTTTAGATTTGAAAACACTGTCAATGTAAGCAACTGGCAAACATTATGTCCAGCTTGTGGGAAGTGATGAGCCACTGGTGCCTCCAAGTCTCTCTTCCAGATCACAGCTTTGTGCTGTGAAATCCTATCCTTTACCTGTTGTGTTGTTTCACCCACATAGCCAAGCCAACAGGGGCCCTTAATTAAGTACACCACATTTCTAAACAGACATGTATAAAACTGTTTGATGTTATATACAGTACACAGCCTTTCAGGGGATAAGTAAATCAATCACCCTCCTGTATATTGCCGCATTGTGTGCACGGACAGCAATGGAAAGTACCAAACTA
>WSYH01005432.1:42500-44650 GCA_036426205.1 Ascaphus truei
AGAAGTCCTGACTTAAGTTTATGCATGACTCACTGGCCGGAATGGCTGGCCATACCGCTTGGGGTTACTGTACTTGTGAACCAAATGTTTCCGCTGCTCAGCCCACTTGAATGTAAATGCCCTTGCTCTTATAATTTTAATACACCAAAAGAGGGGGACTTTCATTCACTACTTTTTATAAAAGTTAATAACGAGGAAAACATAACTGCTTTACTGTTGGGACCCCAGCAGCACTCACACCAAATTTCACAGCACTGGCGTACTCCTAACCTATGTTAGCTCTCTGCGTTTGTGCTGGGTGAAAAAGCGGCTGACGTTTAAAACCCTTTTTCCACTTTGCGGTTTGGCAGTGAAACATTGTTGCAATACTCGGACTAATACATAACCGCGACCACATTCATACAATGTAACTTAGTCTAACGATGTGGTAATTGTGGTTGGAACACTCGGAACTAATACATAACTCTGATCAAACTCATTTAATGTAGCTTAGTATAATCCGTGTGGTCCCCGTATTCCTAGCAGGACAGACACAGACAATTCTAACGCATTTACAGGCTTGCAGCCATCAGTGGGCTACAGAGCTGACACTTCACATCTACAATATGACTCAGGGGGACCCTGTTACCTGGCTTATACAGGTGATACATAGCATTACTCTCGCCCCCTTATCCCTGGGGGGAGAGACACAGGCATGTTGAATACATTTGCAGTATTACCACCCTTGCTGGGTTGCAGAGCTGACACTCTACAATGCCCAATCTGGCTCAGGGACACCCAGCCGGGCCAAATACCTTAATTAATGGCCTGGGTACCCCTTCACCGCTATACACACTAAGCATGCAACCATCTACAGTCAAGTCATACTATACAACCGGATATGCTCCGACACAGCAGACAGAGGCCAGCGGATTACAGCTTTGAGATCGGATTTCATAAACCGTGGATATAACCACAGAATTGAAGACCTGCAAATCCACAAAGCCACAAGCATACCAAGAAGTGATCTCCTTGAATAAAGACAGAAAGAAACAAGTGACAGTGTACCTTTGGTGGTCACATTAAACCCACAACTAGAAGCCCTACGCAAGATCGCCAGGGACCTATAACCTATTCTCCAGGAAGATACAAGACTGCAACAGGTCTTCCCTGAAACACTCTTATTATCATACAGACAACCTCATAATCTCAAGAAAATGATGGTGGGGAGTAAAGTATTCAACAGTACAACTGAATGCGAGACAAGACCGTGCGAGGATGCAAGATACAAAACCTGCGCAAAGCTCCACACAGCGGGAACAATACAAATACCACAAAGGTATCTGAGCACAAAATCAGAGGAAGGTGTGAGGATCGGCGTGATGACACACGTGACACGCCGCAAACCAGGGAAGCCACCCATAAGCATCACACCATCAGACAGGGGCATACCCCCAGGCTCGGGCTTAGGCCCCGCCCCTGCATTACATCCCGTGACGACATGGGTGACATATCACACCGCAGGAAACCTCGGACCGATGCCGTACCACAGAACACATGAGGGGTTAATCCGTAAATCCACTCTGACCTAGGATCACCTGCACCTACAGCTAACTCTGCCTCCGCTCTAACCATTGGGCACCTACTACCAAGTGGCAATTAACTCTATCTCTGACAGCTGCTTGCGAGCTGCCCATTGGTCACCAGCCCTTTATATGCTCAAAACAGAAATTGTGAGGCGCTACTAATGAAGGTGAAAATAAATAAATAAATCAATAAATAAAAATATGTGATATATAAGTGTGCTCAAATATAATAATGGCAAACTTCGCTGCTCAACCCTCTTTGGAGAAGTTCCAGATTTCTCCTTTCTTGAATGTTGAAGAGAAGCTTGTGGGGAGCGCAGGTGTCACCATATATATGCAAAGGAAAAATGAAAATAGTGTGGTATGTCTATACAGGTACAGCAATCAACACAGGAATCATGAATGGAAACTCACATTCTGCCTGTTGTAATACAGCATTTGAAACAGCAATAGATGCAGTGAATGGATTCAGCACTGTGCAGGGGGGTCTGGCTTGTGGACACTCCCTGATGTCAGCAGGACAACCCTCAATAAAATGAAAAAGACGACTCTAGTGCAACATTGTATGTTCACGTTTGATATATT
>WSYH01005433.1:6783-44647 GCA_036426205.1 Ascaphus truei
AAAGAGCCATTTACTATTCTCACGGACCACAAGAACCTTCTTTACATAGAGAACGCTCGACGCCTTGGTCCACGACAGGCTCGTTGGGCTCTTTTTTTTTCTCGTTTCTATTTTCACCTTTCCTATATCCCTGGGACCAAGAACGTAAAGGCAGACGCACTCTCCCGAATACATTCTTCTGAAGAGAGGCCAGAGGAATCTTTGGAGATTATCCTTCCACATGAGAGGATTCTCGCCACGTCTTCTTTCAGAATCTTGACAAGATTTTGCACTCCCAGAGACGCATTCCCAAGGACTTGGTCGTTCCCGACAACAAATTCTTTGTACCATCCAAATTTGTTCCAGAGGTTCTGTCTTGGGGTCACTCCTCTAAATCTGCAGGTCATCCAGGTTTTAAGAAGACTACTGATCTCATTCGTCGGAATTTCTGGTGGCCAAGGATGTCTCAAGATATTCTGGAGTTTACCCGCGCATGCCCCACGTGCGCTCAAAGCAAGACTCTCCGTCAAAAGCCTCAGGGTTTTTTGTTACCCCTTCCAGTTCCCGACCGCCCCTGGTCCCACATTTCTATGGACTTCATCGTGGAGTTGCCCAGGTCCAGAGGAATGAACACTATCTTGGTGGTCGTGGACAGGTTCTCGAAGATGTCCCATTTCAATCCACTTAAAGGATTACCCACCTCCCCCGCCCTTGCTGATATCTTTACGGAGCAGATTTTCCAGATTCATGGGATCCCTTCGTCCATTGTTTGACAGAGGTTCTCAGTTCGTATCCAAATTTTGGAGAGCTTTCATGAAGAGATTGGGCATCTCTTCTTCTTTCTCTTCCGCCTATCATCCTCAATTCAATGGACATACGGAGAGAATCAATCAATCCCTGGAGAAGTACCTGAGATGTTTTATATCCGATTTCCAGGATGATTGGGCTCAACTCCTCTCTTGGGCAGAGTATGCCGTCAATTCTGCAAAAAACGAGTCCACCCGGGAGTCGCCCTTCTTTATAAATTATGGGTTCCACCCTCCCTGTCTTCCCATCCCCAACATTCCTTCTGGAGTACCAGCCGTAGATGAATGCATTTCTTCCCTCCAAACCGCATGGTCCAGGATTCAGTCTACCCTTCTCAACTCCTCCCGCAGATCGAAACTACAGGCCGATCGTCGTCGTCGTTCGGCACCCAGTTACAAACCAGGGGATTTGGTTTGGCTAACCTCTAGGAATATCCACCTCAAGGTACAATCTCCTAAACTGGCACCTAAGTTCCTGGGTCCCTTCCCTATTTGTGAAAAAATCAATCCCGTGGCATTCCGGCTCCAACTACCACCCAGTATGAAGATTCCCAATGTCTTTCATGTGTCCCTCTTAAAACCATTTATCTCCATTCAATTCTTTCCAGATCAGACTCGTAAACCGGATCCCATTACTTTACAAAATAACGAGGAATACGAAGTTCACTCTTTTTTGGATTCTCGCCTATCCAGGGGTCAGCTCCAGTTCTTGGTGCAGTGGAAGGGCTTTGGCCCTGAAGAGAGATCCTGGGTACCTTCAAAGGACATTCATGCCCCGGCCCTTCTTAAGTCCTTCAGGAAAAAGTTTCCAGAGAAACCGTTCTTGGACCGTCCTGAGGCCGTTCCTGAAGAGGGGGGTACTGTCAGGAATCGGCGTTCTCCTCGCTCCCCACACAGAGCACTCCCTCCCCGCAGGGAGCCCCTGGACACAAAAAAACAATCCTGCCTTACCGGCCTCCACGGCTCCTCGCCCCTACCGCCGTCGCGGGATCACTCCCCTCGGCGATTCCTCTGCTCAGCGCCGGGCGCGCCCACGCCCTCCTGCACGCACACCTGCACGCACACCTGCACCATTCACTGGCTCGGTTCACAATCGTACACGAGTTACGGAGCGCGCTCAGTCTGCACACTCTTATTCCCGTCCCCCAGAACTCAGGCTCCGCCCCCACACACTGCACAGGCATACTCAGGTTACTAACAAGACTCACCTGGCCTGTTATGCCTGCACCAATCTGTGAGTTAAAGCCACTCCCCAAAGGATATAAATATTGGCACTTTCCTAAATTCTGGGTCCTTGTCATTCTCTCTCCTCCCTCTGTGGAGTGAGCAATATCTGCCCTCCATCTTATAAGGAGATGTGAGGAGAGGTCCAAAAGGCCTGACTTGGGCCTAAAGCCTTAGTCAGGGCACAGCTAGAAGGGAAGAATGTAATGGCTCTGTTATGAGATCTGCATGCAATAAAGACCAAGAAAATATAAAGGAGTGTGATTCACTGTCTGCTGAAAGAAGAATAGGTGTCAGTATGGGTCATCCCCTGCCATCACAGAGGATCCATGCTGACTGGAGGCTCTGCACCAAGCAAGAACAAAGGTAACCTGTGATCCTGTCCTGTTTCTCCCTGCAACATCCCAGAGCACTCAGCCCTCCTGTATACCAACAGGTACAGCCCAGCCCCTAATGAAGTAGCTGAAGAAGCATACCCACCCCAATCTCACTTAGGGGGGGGGTGAGGGGTACAAGGGCTACACAAACACACACACACATAGCAGACGTCATTGTTCCCTCTGATAATAGAGCACACAGATACAATATTTGTTTATAATAATTGTTTGTTCTTGTATAGAGCTGCTAGTTACAGTCCCTGCCCCAAAAACAATCTATGTTTTTTGATGCCTTAGGCACAGGGAAATAAAGTGACTTGCACAAGGTCACAAGGAGCCGACACCAGGAATTGAACCTGATTCAAAGTGAGTGCCAGAGTCAGTATCTTTACTCACTGAGCTGCTGCTTCACAGAGATTCCATAAAATTCAATGGCAGTGATAATGCAGAATATCACAGCATATCTTATTAAACCACAAAATAGACAGTTATAACATTTGCTACATCTGTACACACACACACATCTACATGCACATATATACAAATACATATTTTTAATTTTAAGTTAGATTCCGTTTTCCGTTTGTTTGTAAGTCAGAAGCATCGAAATCTCCCAAACAGCACCACGTAGCACAACGAAACTTTCACTACATTCTGCTGCACATTTATATGTCAACGCAACTATTTAGAGCCAGGGTGGGCAACCCTGTCGCCATTCGCCACTTGTGGCGAATTGGCATTGAATCTGTTGCGAACAGGGCTGCCGGGACTCCCTGTGGGGGGAGGGGGATTTCTAACTTTCCTAACAGACGGCAGGGGGAGATGATATGCTGCGGTGGAAGATGGAATGCGGCGTGGGAGATGGTGTGCGGCACCGGGCTGAAAGTATTAGCCGTAACAATTACTTGAGTGAGAGTCAGAGCAGAACTGCAGGAGAGGTGCGCCATCTAGCAGCCTGACCCGGAACTTCCTGTCTGCTGCTACCTCACTGCTCCTCTCCCGGTGCTGCTCCTGCTCTGACTCAAGAGATTCTACAACCAGACAAGGTAGGCATGGATGGGAGTACTGGGAGAGATGTGAGGGGTCAGGGAGAGATTTGAGGGGGGCTGGGAGAGATGTGAGGGAGTTGGGTGAGATGTGAGGGACTGGGTGAGATGTGAGGGGGCTGGATGAGATGTGAGGGGGCTGGGTGAGATGTGAGGGGGCTAGGTGAGATGTGAGGGCGCTGGGTGAGATGTGAGGTGGGCTGGGTGAGATGTGAGGGGACTGGGTGAGATGTGAGGACCTGGGTGAAATGTGAGGGGGCTGGGTGAGATGTGAGGGGGAAGATGAGGAAAATAAAGATTTTACGCCACTACCACTACTAAAATGTATGTGTGTGTGTGTGTGTGTGTGTGTGTGTGTGTATGTACAATGTTAATAAATAATTTATTAAAGCATTTCTTTATTTATTTCAAACATATTTATAACACACACACATATACACACAGTACCTCACTCGCTCACAGCATACACAAAAAAAGCATGCGTCACGTGCACGCGTGTTCGCACGGGTGCACACACTATAGAATGGCCCTGAGAATTTATAAACTTGTTCAGTGTGTTTAAAATTTTCGCATGCGCAACATAATACCTCAATTTTTACATTGTGTGGCTATTTTCACTTCTTATTCGCCACACCTGTGGTTACCTTGAAAAATAAGTTGCCCACCCCTGATTTAGAGCTTCCAATGTCACTCACCTCCCAAATGATGGACATTCTAAGTTTCCCTCGGGTGTCCTGCAAATCTGTTAGAGCAGGAGTAGGCGGGGGCGTGGCTACTAAGGGAGTGGGCGTGTCCTTGCCTTGATCGGAGCTCTGTGTGTGTCTCTGTGAGATGTGCGGTGCGGGAGAGATCTGCCAGCGTGGGGGGGGAGATGTTCCAGCGGGGGGGGGGGGGGGATTATTTTGGGGGTTCAATAGGAGCTTGTTAGGTGTCCAGTATGTTTTACTTCTGTAAAGTCTGCAATATAAAATAATTAACTGCATAATGCAATTTGTGGTTCATCTTATTAATTGTTTCTGTAACAAATAATACGTGGGACGCACAAAGACCTCTGAAAAAACAGATTCGGAGTGCAGAGATGCATAAAACCTGCATCACAGGTTATTCAAGCACTTTGCAGAATCTCATAACACTGATCTAGAGCTAAAAAGAAATGAGCGTGTCACTGTGGACTGGAACCGACTGCTCAAACTTAAAAAAAAAAAGGCTCTGGATTCATAAAATAAGAAACTTTACAACCTTATGGTCTTGATCTAGACATCGATATAGCTGCATTTTTAAAAAATCTATACACCACACTCTATCCTTTCTAATATCCACCAGTGTACTGGAATTTAGATTTGTTTTATAGTCAGTCATCAAATTATTCTCTCTTCATTGCTCTATTCCATTGCTATTGGGTTTCAAACAAAAACATTTCCCATACGATTTGGCTTTTTCAATGACCATCAATAAGTTCCAAGGCCAAACGTTTGATAATATATGCCATTACCTACTGTACATAAAGCTGTTTTTAGTCATGGATAATTATATGTTGCTCTATCAAGAGTCAGATCGGAAAAGAACCCAGAACTTGACAATTGTATCTTTAGAGAAATCTGTCATAAAAAAATTATAAGTAAAAAAACCAATGAGTGAATTTTTAATTAATTACCTTTAAGATCTCCTAGTTCGACGTATGTTACGTCGGGTACAGCTGATGTAGATCTATATATTCATATTCAATTATCATTCTCTATTATGTCTGTCTCGATTTTTTTTTTTTAGAAATATATACAGTTCCTGATTATGTTCCAGTATCGGTGTATCATATACTGTAATAATGTTTTGGTATATAAGGCATTCTGATGATGCTAGCTGTACCCTATGTGTTGATTTTGTCAGTAGCAGACCTATTTTAAAGCAGTAAAGGCATCTAAAAGTCATCCCTTGAAGTAACCTGTGGTTATGAAATGCGTTGGAAAGACATTTTCCCTCGTAAGGCCCGTAGTTTAATCGCAACCAGTAAGTGAGCCTCGCCCACAAGCGACTTCCTCCAGGACGGTGAACTACTCAGATGGGCACAGGGCATAGTTGAGGCCTGACAGACGGTAATGGGGAGAACTGTTCACCTCAGATAATATTCTAAGTGTTATTCATTCAACATTTCTGTGAGTTCTAATAAATGTACTACACTGAGAATGAAACATGTTGCGCATCCTTTCTAAATTCTAGATTACTTGGTGAAAAGGAGGTTTTTCTCAAGGAGCTGCAATAACCTCCTCTACATACCACAACAGCACCTGATCTAACCACCTATATGCTGCTACTAACAAACTCTACCTATTGTCGGAGCTTATGAACATGAAGAACCACTAACAGTTGATTATTAATAGTAGTTTCTGACTGGACTGTATTGTATTTCCCCATCCACCTGTGTTTTTCTGTGTTTACATTTGTTCATTTTTTTTAACTATTCGCACATACAATTTTTATATATACTTGTTGCAGGGTACATGCAACTACACACACGGGTTTCTTGACAAGGCTTTTTTATTTAGCCTTTAAAGATATACAGCACACAAAACAAAAATAGCTTTTCATCAGCAACAAAAGAAAAATGGCTTTTCTTCAGCAGACAAACAAAAACAGTTTCTCTTTAGCAGACAGTGTATAAATCAGGCAGTTACCCTTTTCTATGCAGGGGACAGACAGTTCACAAGTCATCTACTTTGTTAATCAGACCTTGTATCAGGAAATCTCTTCAGCAGCTTACTCCTCTCTCCTCAACAGACAGGCTCCATGTGTCTACAGCCTGGGTTTTAACACACCTTGATTAGGCAGCTGGGATCCAACTAATTGTCCTGAGGTTCCCAGCTGAAGTTAACCTAGGCACTGCAGACTAGACATAGGTTTTCCAGGCATATAACTGGTGGCTTTTATTTACCCTGTCACAATACTCTCTTTATATTTTGTTTTTTTGGTAAATGTTTTTATAATGTATGACATTTTCTTTGTTTTGTTCTATTTATGCTGTTTATTCTATTTTACATACGTTTCTTTAAGTACCTGCATACACATGTGTGTGTGTGTGTGTGTGTGTGTGTGTGTACACACCACACACTCAACCTGTAAGCTCAGAACCCAAATCCAGCGTATGTATGTATGTATGTGTGTGTCAAATGAGTGCTACTTGGATTGTGACCTCCTATACTGTTTAGAACAAAAGACAAAAAGGCCCAGTGCTACATCTAACTTGACTAATTATATAGTTAAATACTTATCTATATATTTTCTCATAAGCAAGGGTCATTTGGTTAAATTCTTTTGCCAAAGTATTTTAAGCCTACAGCCATGTCACGATATGGCTCATCTGTAGGTCCTAACACTGCTGTACCTGCAAACATATCTCATAACCTCTTTAATGGAGGGAGAGCTGTCTTAATAGGATGGGCCATTCATATGTGCCCAGCAAGAACTGCAATATGTGTGCATGTGTATATGTGTTGTTGTAGAGGTACAAATCATTAACTACATTTTTTGAGTACTGAGGAAAAGACAATGAAATGCTCTTTTTGACAGAAAACATTCTGTACTGTATTTAAAAAGGAAGGCATTTTAATATGACAAGTTCTGAAGATGTCTTCAATGAGTTTTTGAATAGCCTTCCCCCTTGCTGATTTCACTCCCCATGTAGCCAGCGACGTCTCCAAACCTAATTATAACTTTCGCAATTGCGACGGGTGACCCCATCGGCTGTGTCGCTAGCACTATAAGTGCGGCCTAAGGTTTATTTGGCGCTGTTTAGAGCATAGGTACATAAAAGTATCTTGGGAACTATGAGAGAGGTGGATGGAGAGGGAACTGCTGCTTTTAAATCCAGAATTTGGTTTCTTTTAAAAGCATACTCTATTCTTTCCAGTATACATTTTTGTAAACTTTGCATATGAATAATGATGTTCAAGCAATCGTTTTGTCATCAGTTCTGCTTACTTTCTGTTCATAGAATTAATAATAGTGCAAATTAAGATGGACAGGTGGCACTGTGGTAAAAAAAAACATGAATAATGCAAGGCAAAATAAATCCTCTTAAGAGATCAATGTGTGAGATAAAATAAGAAAATATTTGGCATTTGAATATATATTTTGTTTAAAAAATTTTTTTTCAAACCTTCAAATTTGATCTTGGAGGCAATGCAAGGTGATGGATTTTTTTAAAAATATAGATTTAAATTTAAGCTTGAGTCTCTGGAGCTAAACCCCGTTAATTTCAGCTCTAGGGATACCCTGCTTCCGGTACTTACCTGAGAATTAGGTACAATATGTCTGCTCTTCAGAGATTTCCCGTCCTGCAGACCAATAGGAAGCCTGTGACGTCATCGGTGCGGCTTCCTATTGGCACATGTAACACAGGAGCTTCAAACTTGAAAGCCCTGCATGCTGAGCCAGAGCTGCTACAGGCACCTACTTCAGAGGTAAGTATCTCTGGAAGTAGGGGGTTCCCGGAACTGAAATGAATGGGGTTAAGCTCTGGAGACCCCCGGCTTCAAGTCTATATTATATATATATAAAATATAATCATCTATTTATTTTTTGATTATTGAAGCTCGGCTAACACGGTACTGATACCTCTACATGTATAAATATATATATATATATATATATATATATATATATATATATATATAATACTGAATATACATAAACACACACACACATATACACTTACATACTCACACCACACATATAAACATAAACCCACATACATATACATTCTCAGGCAACCACCCACACCCATAAACACACACACACACATAATTACAAATCCCCCTTTACCATGTTATTATTGTTGGTTAGTACCCAAATGTAATACAGGCATACCCCGGTTTAAGGACACTCACTTTAAGAACACTCGCGAGTAAGTACATCTCGCTCAATAGGCAATGGCATCGCACGCATGCGCCGGTCAGCACGTCCTGAACAGCAATACCGTCTCCCTACCTGTACCGAAGCTGTGCGCAAGCAGGGAGAGTATATAGCCTGTTACACATGCGTTATTTACATCAGTTATGCACGTATATGATGATTGCAGTACAGTACATGCATCGATAAGTGGGAAAAAGGTAGTGCTTCACTTTAAGTACATTTTCGCTTTACATACATGCTCTGGTCCCATTGCGTACGTTAATGCGGGGTATGCCTGTATAATGTTTTAATGGTTTTGGAGATAGTAGAAATAATCAAAAATTTGGATCATATGAATTCAATGACTTCAGCCATAAAAACCTGCATTAAAAACACAATCTCTGCCAGAGAGGCAAGTAATCAAAGGGTTAATTTAATTGCAACTCTTTGTTAAATACTATCTTCTATTAAAAATCAATCCCTACAGACCAGTTAGCAATTATTAATCTGTGCTGCCAGAGAGACCTACAGTGCAATGTGTTACAGGCCCCTTTGGTATTGTTGTGAGCATTATTGCAGCCTAATGTCACTCATCTGAGTTCCTCAGTCTAACTTTTATTGGCAAAGCTGGAAGGACTGCAGATCATACAGGGCATATAAAGCAATGTAACAGTAAATGTGCATTGGACTGTACTAAGATTGCAATCACTTCATGTTGCATTTTCTCTAACACATAGGTGATGATGATGGGGAGTCCACATATGGCAGAACTACTAATCAGCTATAATGCAAATCCTAAAATTTGTGACTCTATCACTGGAACAAGCCCAGCTCATGATGCAGCCCGTGAGGGATTTCTGGATACTCTGATTGTGCTGCTGAGAGGTGGGGCAGATCTTTACGCACCACGTGATTGCTGGGGGAATCGAGCCATTGACTTGGCTCCATCCCATGTAGTGGCCAACCTGCACGCCCTGGGGATCATACCACCTGAAGTCAACTGAGAATGGATCCATCACTGTGTTTTATATAAGTAATTCTTGAATGTACAGTATTGTAGTAGACATATAGACAAACTTTAAAACTGGAAACTCTGTTCATGTGGTGGAACTAATAAGTGAATAAAGCATGATTTATTTACAAACTCCCACTTCAATTTTAAAGTAAATCGATCTAATAAATAAAATTAACATTTTAATTCTGTTCTTTTATAGCATAAACATTAATAAAATGAGGTGCTGCAGTGGGCATCACATGGTTGAGCTCCAATCGCTTGCGGACGCATGTATTCCTCCATTCTCTTCCAGCTTGTTTTTGTTGGCATCTGATGTCACTGGTAACACATTGCAACAGACATGTGTCTCCTCCACCTCCTCTAATTTGGAAAACAGCACCAGCAGCAAACCCTATGCATTTCGCTTGTCCAAAAGCTTCGTCAGGGGTTGGATGTGTCAGCCACTTCAGCACTCCATAGGCGTCTACTCCCCAAAATGTCTGACTCACCTATACACAACATGGTGGTGACTATATAGACTCTTCTCCTGTCTATCCCTCTTTGATGCTGCACTAATTTGAATTATGATGTAAGTGAGAATTGGGGCTACTGTGGCTTACAATATATTTTTTGCATTTTTCTAAAGAAGGCCGTGCTTGTCTATTTTTCTTGTCTTTCACATAACATAACTTTCTAATTGCAAGTCATTTTAGATCTGACTGTATCACTGTGATTTGTTTTAACATGATCATGTTTCAATTTCATGGAGTCAGAAGGCCATGTTTGGAATTGTTTGTTTCTGTTCTGCATTTGAACGCATATTCAAATAATTGCTCAATCTTTGCATAAATGTAGCTTGTGTTTTATCATTGTCAAAAATATATAAAGTATAATCTATATAAGAAATTATTAAACCACTCTTTAAATATTTGTGTTATATTTAATATTACTACTAATAATAATACATTATTTGTATTATTATTGTTGCTGTTTATATTTTTATAATTATTATTTATTTTTCAAAGAACGCATACAATAATGTTATACTGCACTGGTAAATAAGGAATAGTTTAATTGGCTGAGTCGTTGGCCCTCCCACCCCATCTCCCCCTCCTTTACTACACATCTCATAGAGACAAGTCCTGATCCTGACCATTTCCCCTCCCCATTACTTATCTTGGGTTGATCAAGAGGGTAGGCTGAGTGGTAATGAGTCCTGAGACCCACTATTCACCCCTCCCTCCACACCCACCCTTCACCCTTCTCTATTCCACAACTCATAGGGGCAAACTGTGTGCTGCTGCACCCTGCCAGTGCCAAGCAAGCAAGTAGGGCTAATATATAGCAGCAGATGCTCTGCGTCTGTTTGACACTAGGCCAGCTAGCAGCAAGCCTAGTACAGGCTAGCACTAAAATATACAATATGTGAATTTAGCAAAAAATAACAACATATCTAATGGTAATACTAGTTTTAGTGGACTGAGTAAACGTTTCAAAGTAGACGTGCAAGGTCAAGAAGAGGTGGACATAGTTTTGGTCATGGTTTTGTAGTGGTGATGAATCAGATAAAATTAAAATCAGTGAAAGTTGCTGCTGCTGGAGCACTGTGGACGGACGTTCACAGAGGTACGCAATTAGGAGGCTTTATAATGTGAAATTATAATAAGGCTTTATTGTGCCTTTTCCTTTTTATCAGGAAAACATCCAAACACAGGGGGGGAACAAAGCTTCTATTCACTTGGGAGTATTTCTAGTGAAACACTATGCAATAATTCACATCTCCCTTAGTCAAGCAGTTCTCGCAGCACCAAAACATATAACATGAAATAAGCAGATATAAGCAGTCTTTTAAGAATAAAAGTCTTATCTGTTTCTTGGAGGGAAAATCTCACTTCCTGGTTCAGCTTCAGGTGTAGTAGTTTTCCCAGTGTCTTGAAATCAACTCTGCTGTGCAGAGCTCAAGACTGGTCAGCTCCAAGGGCCAGCTCTCAGTCAGAGCTAGGGAGTCACTTCTTGTCTGAATAGACAGGTTTTGTAAACAATCTAAATCAGGCAGGTGGTGTTTAGTAATTAAGTACCAGAGGTTAACACCACACTGCTGGATTAAAGGCACATTACTGAACAGGGATAAGTCCCCTGTTACAAGCACCTACTACTCACAGCAAGTATAAGCGGAAGGACAATGACACTGTCACTGAATCACAATATCACTGCAGATTGTCCAACTTCCCATCCTACCTAGACAATTAACATACATTAAAGAGATTTAAAATGGGAATGGAAGTTCAAGTCAGCATGTGGCACTAGTACTAGAACTAGCAGTACTTCTGAAACAAAAATTGCTAATCCGAATAAGCATATTATTGAGAATGTCAATTAAACTGTCAGTTCTATGCAAAAGCCAATCCCACCACCCAACCCCCACTGCTAGTTGCTGCTGTTACTACTGTTTAGCCCACTATTAACTCCTTTGTAAAAGGCACATCATTCTTGTCACATTCAAAAACATTTATGAATGCTGAACAAGTTCTGGAATTAATAGCACAAGACTTTGAAGAGCTGTTAAAACAGTCACATAAAGAATTGGGAGAGTCATAGAGACTTGAAGGCTATCACTTGCTGTGTGTGAGTGAAAGACTGATTTAGTGGTGGCGGTGGTAGTGATACTTATGGTTAAGATGAAACTAAGGATACAGTAATCATTGTTAAATATAGTGCAAATATAAATTCAACAACACGTAAAACAAAAACTCCAAGCAGTAATATCAACCCTATTAAATAATAAAAATGGTGGTGGTTCTGGCACCCAATGCCCCATACCACGGCCTGTAACTCGGGAAGAAGTGAGTCTTCTGATCTTAACTGCTTTGATTTCAGCCTCAGGGATCCACTCATTCCCGAGTTACAGGCCCTTCTATGGGGCATCAGGTGCCGTACCCCCGCCATTTTTAAAGCATCCGCGTGAAATAACAAGGAGATTTAAATACCAGGGACTGTAACTCGGGAAGCAGGGGGTCCCCGATGCTGAAATCAAAGCAGTTCAGCTCAGGAGACCCCCTGCTCCCGCACACTATTAATAAAAATTACATTAAAACGCAGCTTCATTACAATAGCAGATAGCCGCTATTGTAATGAATTTTTAAATTGTTTAAATGTGTGTTTTAATACCAGTGTAGATGAGCAGGGGGTCTCTGGGAAGAACTGCATTATTTGACATCCAGGGACCCCCTGCTTCCCGAGATACAGGCCCCGTTATGGGGTGCCGGTATCTCCTTTGCATTTAAATGTCCCACGTCACGTGACCATGGGAATCCAAAGCATAGGAGATACCAACACCCCATAACGGGGCCTGTATCTCGGGAAGCAGGGTTTCCCCGGACCTGAAACCAACGGAGCGGCTCTCATCCTGAGATGCGAAAGCGACTTGGAGCTGAGCCTGCTACAGACGCTGCGTGGATTGTCTGCTGGAGAGAAAATAAAGTCTCAAGGAGAACTGCAATATACAGCTGCTGTGAAATATAGAGTGCCAGAAGAGGTAACCAATACAGCAAACGGACGCACTGTGTGGTAAGATTTCTGTACGGATGCAGTGAGCAGACCTCAAGCCCACCCGGGCAGTGAGTGACGATAATGCACATACGAAATCGGAGCATGTATGTAAGACTGCAATAAAGTTATCGGCACCATCACTTTTATACAGCATGTATTTACTGCACTAACATCTTTGTGTACATAACACCAATCATGGGAAATTGTGAATAGTTCAGTATAAAGCCGCAGCAGATGAACATACATATATCCATGTGAAGAGGAACCCAGTTTTAAAAAGCTAGCAACACATCTTGACTGAGTAATATATAAAGCTCATTCCAAACAAACAACCATTGTATATACTACCGAGACTCCATTACTATATAACAAAATCTTTTTAATCTACAAAAAGGATAATACTTACCAATTGACTGTGACATATTGTTTCTATATTAAGAGAATATCAGGACATTTTCAACAATAACCATATGGTTACAGCATTGTGTTAGTTCAAGTCTGTTTTTTGTTACACATATATATATATATATATATATATAAAGCAGAAAGTAGCCGTGTTAGTCCAGTTGCGATAGTGCAGAATAAATGAGTTCTTCAGTATTAGGTGATACCTTTTTTATTGGACTAACAATTTATGTCATAGGACAAGCTTTCGAGAGTTCTCCTCTCTTCTTCAGGTCAGCAATACTGATTTACACAGGAATCAATGCTAAAACAGTGTAGAGAAAAAAACAAAAAAAAAACAGATATTTACTGTAGATAAGGTCGGGTGTTAAGTGTTTGAAGCCAAAGGACAGTGTCAAAGAAAGGTGGGGAAGGGATGCTGGGGGGAGGGGGGGAGAGAAAGTGTGGATAAGAATAGAGGCAAGCAGGATAATTACAGACAATTTTGGTAGGGTGTGAGAAAACCCATGTCCACATTAAGTCCCTTGGTTTTGGTGTCAAAGAGTCTTATCATTCTGAGCTCAAATGTTTTCCGTTCTTGGGTGCTTTTAAACATTCCATTGAGGATTTTGATTTTTAAATCACTTATGGAATGATCTGGTTGTGAGAAGTGATGTCCCACAGGTGAGCAGTATCTTCCTTCTTCGTGATGGAGTATAGAGTGTCTGTGCATATTCATTCTTCCTTGTAATTTTTGGCTGGTTTCCCCAATGTAGCAACCTTGGTCACATTTGTTGCATTGAATCATATACACTGTATTCGTGGATGTGCAGCTGTATGATCCTTTAACATTGAATGTTCTATGGTTGTGACTGGCTGTGGGATCCTGGTAAATATGTTTGCAGAGTTTGCAGCGTGTGTTGCTGCACGGTTTTGTGCCGTTATTCATGTCTTTAAAATCGTTGTGAAGTTTTCTGCTGACTAATTTCTGTTTGAGGTTTGGTGGTTGCCGGAATGCAAGAATGGGAGGTTTGGGAAACATTTCTTTTAATGTCGCATCCTCTGTCAGCATGGGTTGCAGATCTTTGATTATTTTTCGTATTCCCTCCAGGGTAGGGTTGTATGTGGTCACTAGTGGTATGCGTGTGGTAGGTTCTTTCTGTCTGTATTGTAGCAGGTGTTCTCGTGGGGCTTTTAGTGCAGATGTAATAGTTTTGGCAATAGTCTTTGGTTTGTATCCCTTCTGTCTGAACGATTCGGTCAGGGTTGTGAGATGCCTGTTTCTGTCTTCAGTGTCAGAGCATATGCGGTGGTATCTTATAGCCTGGCTGTGTATGATACCTTGTTTGGTGTGAGTGGGATGGAAGCTGGAGTTGTGGAGGTAACTGCATCTGTCAGTTGGTTTCTTGTATACAGATGTGTGTAGTTTCCCATCTTTCAGTGTTACTGTCGTGTCTAGAAAGTTTATTAGGTTTGCAGAATAATCCATTTTGATTTTTATTGATGGATGGAATGAGTTTAGGGACTCATGGAATTGTTTTAGGTTTTCTTCACCCTCTGTCCATATTATAAACAGGTCATCAATGTATCTGTAGTATTTGTAGGGTTTGTGGAGGCATGTAGTTAGGAATCTTTGTTCAAGATTTGCCATGAAAAGATTGGCATATTGCGGTGCCATCTTGGTACCCATTGCAGTCCCCATTAGTTGTAGGTACATTTCCTTGTTGAAGCTGAAGTAGTTGTGTGTGAGGATGTATTCTATCAGTTTGGTAATTACATCCGCGCTGTATTTCTGATCCAGGGGAGATGTTGTAAGGAAATGCAGGCATGCCTCAATACCATCCTTGTGGGGGATGTTGCTGTAAAGGGATTCTACATCCATGGTAACTAGCAGTGTGTTGGGTGGTAGTTGGTTGATGTTGTTAAGATTATTGAGAAAATCTGTGGTATCTTGTATGAAGCTGTTGGTGCTTCTGACTAAAGGTTTGAGGATAAAAGGTTTGATATATATATATATCAATACATAGTGTGTACACACAACTTGGGTTGATTAAGCTTAATCAAATAAGGGGTCCAATATTATGTTATATCCTTCAATAGGATCTTTTTGATTGTACATTTTATTTTTTTACCTTTTTTTCCAATAAACTGTATTTTATGTAATAATACTGCTGATTCTGTGAGAAACTTGGCCACCATTATCATTACGTTAAACCATCAGTAATATATTTATGCGCCTAAGTGTATCTTCCTTTTTTTTCTGCTCCTGAGACCCCCTGCTCATTGACACTATTATTAAAATTGAAATGGAAAAATAAAAAATTCCCTGCGAGATTTGCGCACAGAGAGACGGCTTTCTCGCTGCAGCAGATAGAACTCGCCGGGTAAGGCCTTTTCGGAGGACCGATCCTATTGTTGCCGGCTACTCGCTATTTCTGCAAATGTTGCTATTGCTGGTATTCGGGCCTTTCTGAATTCCGTGATAGCATCACTGCCAAAAATGGGGATTTAAAAATCCTGGCAATTTTTTTTTCCGGCCTTTAATGCATCAGGCCCTAAATCTAGTGCGATTGCACATTCCAATAATGGTGAGATGAATAAATCCTCATATGCATGTTCTACAGAAAACAGATATTCTGTGTTACAGAAGGATGAATCGGTTGTCAATGATTAAGTTTCCAACACGTTTAATGAAAATAGAGGAGGGACAAGACCAAAGAATTTGGATCATGATAACTATAATCCCTGCTCTAAAGGTACTGTTGCTCTTGCTTCCTGTGCTTCGTCGTCTTCTGTTTTTTTTAGGGAAATCGCAGAGCGAGTGTGTACAGACGGGGAGGACATACCAGACAACATGATGTCAGTGCTGCTGCTCCTAGTAGTACAAGAAGCCAGATATGCAGCCCAATGCAACGAGCAGTAGCCCAGAATTCAGAAAACATTTAAAAAAAGTAAAGCAAATCGATTGCATCCATGACAGATCTGCTGCTGAATGGCAATTTAGCTATAATGCTTATGTAGCCGAGCCCCCTTACCTCTGTGTCGGGTTGGGAAGGGGGTGTAGCGGCTGCGGCGGTGGTCGGAGCTTCTCCCTTGCCTTTGTAATGGCTGCGGGAAGAGGAGAGTTTGCGCAGGGAGCTCCGGGGCAGTGCCAGGTGGCGGGCGCCGCCATGTTTTGTCTCGCGCATGCACATAACATTCTCAGGTCCGGAGGCCATTAAAGATTGGCGCGCATGCGCAGAGGGGACAAGAGAGCGGTGGCCATCTTCTGTATTTGGTTCATAGGGGACTACAATACCCAGAGTGCTCTGGGACGGCCCGACCACGTGGGCAGTGTTAACCAATAGTGTTAGAGGATTGACTGTGAGGGGATTTGCTACATGTGGCGCGCATAGAATGCAAGGCGGCAGTTGGAGCCAGGAAGGAGAAGGGGAAGGTAGGGTCTGGGTGTCAGTTGCACCCAGATTAGGCGTAGATCACTCCTTAGGTCCCAGATAGGCCCCATCTCACTTGTACAAATGGGCGCAAAGGGCTTATACAGTAGGCAAGTGAATATGTATGGAAGAAGATAACACTATAAACTCTATTGTAATGGGGGAAATGATAATTAGCTCCAAATAAGAGTCCTTCAGAGATTATATTTTGCCTCCTCTTGCAGTTCTTAGTTAATTTGGGCAACTGTACCTTAAAAAAGGAATATAAAGAACAAAATAGTGCAATAACATTTTTAATAAATTATAAAAAAAAGAAGAAATGCGATTGCACACTCACAAACAAATGTTGTTATCAGCGCAGTTGAATATTAAGCTTTCCAGTTTTGCATCGCAGGTACACTTCTGTCCAGACACTTGTTACTGCAATTAAAGATGCTCGCTTTGTTGGGGTGTAAGGTTTCCTCCTCCAGGGGGTCGTCCGCTCCCCACGTAGATGGATTACCTCCTTCCCTCTCTGTGGGCTGCTGCAGTCCAGACTTCTGCTCTGGTGAGTGCTGGTATACTGGGTACTTGCATTGCCGAGATACACGAGCTCCGTTGTAGCCAGTTCCTACTTCCTGGAACTCTAATGACGTCACTTGTCTGCTACGATGGCTCGGGTAGGACACCCTACGCATTTTGAGAAGTTTGTTCTCTTCCTCAAGGAATTGTCCAATGGGCTCAATACTATGACTTTTATACACATATTATTATATTGTTTTAAATAGTGTTTTAGCGTTTCCTCCACTGTCTTTTCTATCTGTGGAAGCTGCTTACACATATACAGAATGGAATACTCTTCATTAGATTCCAATAGGAGAAATAGTACAAGCAAAGTTGACACAGATTTTAACACTGATAGTACAGATATCACAGATGATATTATAGAAAATTAACCACCATCAGTAAAGGAAGAAGACATATATATATGCATTTCCAGTGTTTAGAAAAAATTATGGTTATCGTAATGAAGCAGTGGGGGGATATCATTACCCTTGAGAAATATATATAACACAAAAGAATTCCAAGTGGCCTTAGGCTTTTTAAAATTACCACTAAATTATTATGAAAATACCAATTTTATTAATAAGTGGCACCATATTTTTGGAAAATTGCTCATTTGAATTAATGAGACTTTTAATTAAACACAGGAACAGTGCCTTAAGGAAATTAGATACTTCAATACAAGAGGCACAAAACAAATCAGAAACCTTCAGAGAATTAGAAGATTTTGAGTACTATGAAGTCAAAATAAAGGATAGGTTGGACAAAATAGTGGAAACAACTATGGCAATTAAAAAAAAGAAATGTCAGCGAGATAAAGAGGACTATGACAGCAATAGCTACCGTAATTTAAAAAAACAATTTGAGAATAAAAGTATAAGTGGACAGATAGAAAGAGGTAAAAACAGACACTACGTGAGGGACCAATCTAGGTCAAACAAACCAAATCACACGTATCAAAAAAAAATAAACCAAAAATATATTTCCTACTGGAAAAACAAAAGACAAAATGAAGAAAGAAATTGTAACCATAACCAGAACCATTATGAAAAACTTAAAGATACGTCAAAACACCAAAAAAGAGATGAGGCGAGGGTGAGAATATATAACTAGAGAAAACAGAAGGTCAAGAGAAAGGTCACAACCCAGAACTGTAGTTAGGTCCAGGGAAAGATCAAGGGAAAGATCCGAATCCAGAACATATGCCAGATCCTCAGCTCATAGATCACCCGCTCCAAGGTCTCTTTTTATAGGGAGAGCAAGGGGGAGGGGAGGGAAAGGGGGACACACCAGAAAGGAGCAGACATTCAAATTCACCTCAAGGAGGGTGGAAACCAACAACTTCAAAAGCAATGATAACAAAGAGTGAGGAAAACAAACTAGATAATGCAGAGGAGGAAAAAAGGGAATGAAAAAGGTTGGCAAAATAAATTAAAAAAACAGCATTTTCAACCTAAGTAACTTAGTATTAGGGCCTAACGAGACATCATTATTGAATAAAGGCTTCAACAATGTTCCAATAAATGGACCAAATAAATTTCAAGTGTACATTGATACTCAAAAATGTATCAGAAGGTTAACTTTAAAGAGATACTTTCTGAAATCTCAATATGAGTTGAGAGTTAGAGAGCCAGTAGTTACTAGAACTGTAGAGAACAAATTTAAACATACTATGTTAAAAAATCCAAACAAATTCTATCCAAGTTTCTTCAGAGGGCCATTGATCGAAACTTTCCAAAAATTGGTTGAGACGGAATTTGCAGAAACTATCATATCAATTAAAAACAGACGTGAAGAACACAAAACATTCAGGAGAGGAAAAATTAGCTCTCAAAAGATTGCTTCAAACAATGACATTGTAATTAAACCTGCTAAAAAGGGAGGGGGGGGTAGTTGTCCTCAACAAGACAGACTACCTAGAAGAATCAAAGAGACTTTTAGGAGACACCACAACATATAAAACTCTCAATAGAGATCCATCCAATGACTATAAAACGCAACTAAAAGTACTATTAGATGCAGGTCTGGAAGAAGGCATTTTACTAGATAAAGAGCACAAATATCTAGATACTAAATTTCCCAAAATGCCAGTGTTCTACCATCTGCCCAAAATACATAAACGTCTCACTAAACCACCTGGAAGGCCGATAATTTAGGGAATAGGATCCTTGACCCAAAATATGTCAGAATATATCGACATATTGTTGCAACCCTCTGTTAGGCAACTACCCCCATTTTTAAGGGACACCACCCAGGTCCTATGGATCTTGGGGATAGACGCAAAGCAAGGAAAAAGCAGGCACTGTTTCTCAAGGAAAAAGCAAAAAATTGAGTAAAGTCAAGGAGAGCGTTTGCCCTTAAAAAATATATTTAATGGAACCAGCAAAAAGATACAGCTACATTACAGGGTACAAAGACCCCCACCAACGCGTTTCGAGTGTGAGCTCTTTATCAAGGTGGATCTTGTGGGACTACAGCGGGAGCAATATTTTATCCTAGCAATGTGTGATGTCACGTCCTTATATACGTGCATCAATCACCAGCAAGGGTGTAATGCGACTACATAGTTACATAGTAGATGAGGTTGAAAAAAGACGTACGTCCATCAAGTTCAACCTATGCTAAATTTAGACAACAGATATTTTATTCTATATCTATACTTACTTATTGATCCAGAGGAAGGCAAACAAAAAAACTCCATTAAGGGGAAAATTCATTCCTTCCTGACTCCAAGAATTGGCAATCAGATTAATCCCTGGATCAACATCCTTCCCATGTATACTTATTTGGTATATGCCTGTATACCTTTCCCATCTAAAAAGCTGTCCAACCTTTTTTTGAACAAATCTATTGTATCTGCCATCACAGTCTCCATGGGTAATGAATTCCACATTTTAACTGCCCTTACTATAAAGAACCCTTTCCTTTGTTGCTGGTGAAATTTCCTTTCATCCAACCTTAAGGGATGGCCCGAGTCCTTTGTACTGCCCGTGGGATGAATTGTTCTTTTGAAAGCTCCTTGTATTGTCCCTGAATATATTTGTATATAGTTATCATATCCCCTCTTAGACGCCTCTTTTCTAATGTAAATAAATCTAATTTAGCTGGCCTCATAAGTTAGAATGTCCATCCCCTTTATTAATTTGGTGGCTCTTCTCTGCACTCTCTCTAGTTCCATAATGTATTTTCTTAGGATTGGTGCCCAAAATTGCACTCCATATTCAAGGTGTGGTCTTACTAATGCTTTGTAAAGGGGCATAATTATGTTTACCTCCCTTCCATCCATTGCCCGTTTGATGCAAGATAAGATCTTGTTTGCCTTTGCAGCTACTGCATGACTTTGGGCACTACTGCTAAGCCTGCTGTCTACAAGCACTCCTAAATCCTTCTCCATCAAGGATTCCCCCAATATATCTCCATTTAATTTGTAAGTCGCCTTTTTATTCTTGCATCCCAAATGCATAACCTTACATTTATCTGTATTAAACCTCATTTGCCATTTACCTGCCCACGTTTCCAGTCTCTCCAAGTCCTTCTGAAGAGAAATTACATCCTGCTCTGATTCTATTACCTTACACAATTTAGTATCATCAGCAAAGATGGAGACTTTGCTCTAGATCCCAACCTCAAGGTCATTAATAAACAAGTTAAAAAGCAGGGGTCCCAGTACTGATCCTTGAGGTACTCCACTCACGACTTTAGCCCAACCTGAAAAAGTTCCATTTATGACAACCCTCTGTTGTCTGTCCTTTAACCAGAATTCAATCCAGGTGCATATATTATTACTGAGTCCAATTTGCTTTATTTTGTACATGAACCTCTTGTGTGAAACCGTATCAAAAGCCTTTGCAAAATCTAAGTAGACCACATCAACTGCATTACCCTGGTCTAAATTCCTACTTACCTCCTCAAAGAAACAAATAAGGTTAGTTTGGCAAGATCTATCCTTCATAAATCCATGCTGACTATTACTAATAATTTTGTTTTCCATTAGGTATTCCTGAATATTATCCCGTATTAAACCTTCAAGTAGTTTCCCTACTATTGAAGTCAGGCTTACAGGTCTGTAATTCCCCGGGTGTGATCTAGCTCCCTTTTTAAATATAGGCACCACATCTGCTTTACGCCAATCTTGTGGTACCGAGCCTGTGGAAATGGAGTCCTTGAATATTAAATATAATGGTTTTGCTATTACTGAGCTTAACTCTTTGAGAATTCTTGGATGTATGCCATCTGGGCCAGATGCCTTATTTACTTTAATTTTTTCAAGTCGCTTATGAACTTCTTCCTCAGTTAACTAATTGGTCATTAATATGGAGGTTGTGACTTCCTCCTGTGGCACTACTATTGAACTTGATTCTTCCCTGGTAAACACAGAGGCAAAGAATTTGTTTAATACCTAATTTTTTTCCTTATCTTCAATAATCTGCCTACCCATCTCACACTGAAAGGATCCTATATTTTCTTTTCTCATGTTTTTGTTATTAAGGTACTAAAATAACTTTTTAGGGTTGACCTTACTTTCTATTGCAATCCTTTTTTCAGTATCCATTTTTGCTAATTTAATTGCCCTTTTGCAATTTTTGTTACATTCCTTATAATTCTGATACAATGTCTCTGTCCCTTCTGACTTAAAGAATCTAAACGCCTTCCTCTTCTTGTCCATTTCCTCCCCTACCTGTTTATTTAGCCACATTGGTTTTGACTTATTTCTTTTATACTTATTACCCAAGGGTATACACTGATAAGTGTGCTTTTCTAACAATGTTTTAAAGACTGCCCATTTATCTTCTACATTTTTCCCTGCAAAACTTCATCCAATTGTATTACTACTAGATTAGATCTCAGTTTATTAAAATCTGCCTTTCTAAAGTTTAAAGTCTTTGTTGAACCCAAGTAATCTGTTTTTTGATAATTTATTTCAAATGAGACCATGTTATGATCACTGTTACCCAAATGATCCATGACTTGAATATTTGGTATTACTTCTACATTGTTTGATATGACCAAATCCAGAACTGCCCCTCTCCTGGTTGGTTCCTCAATAATTTGGGTCATATAATTATCTTTAAGCACCCCCAAAAACCTGTTTCCTTTTGTTGTAACGCTAATCTCATTGCCCCAGTCTATGTCTGCATAATTAAAATCCCCCATTATGCAAACATGACCCAGTATTGATACCTTCTCCATTTGCAAATGTGTTTTAGCTTCCTCAATCTCACAGATATTTGGTGGTTTATAGCATATTCCCACAAACATTTTCTTTATACTTTTACCTCCACTGCTAATTTCTATCCACAAGGTCTCTACATTTTCATCATTCCCTTCATAGACATCATCCCTTGAAATAGGTTTTAGATCTGGTTTAACATATAGACATACTCCACCTCCCCTTCTATTTGTTCGATCCTTCCGAAAAAGAGAATACCCCTTTAAATTAACTGTCCAGTCATGAGTTTCATCCCACCATGTTTCAGTAATGCCTATGATATCATACTGCTCCCTTGTAACTATTAATTCAAGCTCCCCCATTTTATCTGTCAGGCTTCTTGCATTAGCAAGCATGCATTCAAGTTTTTTTCAGCCTGTACTATTATCTTATCTGCTCCTTCCTTTCTGCTCCCACTTGGTTTAGTCTTTAGAAGTTTTTTTAGTATTATCTCTATTTACTATGGGTATCTCACTGCTTGTCAAACTTGCACTTGCCCCCATTCTACCTCCATACCACCTTGTATCCTCGTCTATTCCATTTAGTTCATTATCTATTTCATTCCCCTCCCCACTCCATCCTAGTTTAAAATCTTCTCCAACCTTTTTAGCATTCTCCCCCCTAGCACAGAAGATCCCTCTTCATTGAGGTGCAATCCGTCCCTAGAATAGGAGTCCCAGAAAAAGAGTCCCAGTGCTCTAAAAACCCAAACCCCTCCTTCCTACACCACTTTCTTAGCCATGCATTAACCTCCCTGATCTCTGACTGTCTCCCTGCGGTAGCGCATGGCACTGGTAGTATTTCAGAAAATACTACCTTGAAGGTCCTTGCCTTAAGCTTTTGGCCTAGATCCCTGTAATCATTTTTTAGGACCCTCCATCTTTCTCTAACTTTGTCATTGGTGCCAACATGTACCAAGACTGCCGGGTTAATCCCAGCACCGCCCAACAATCTGTCTACACGATCCGCAATGTGCGGATTGCCTCAACAAATTCAGTGAACTAGATCCAGATCAGATCAATTTTATTGTTCAGGGAATTCTATTTATCCTCGAACAAAATTTGTTCTGGTTTGAGGGAAATTATTATCTTCAAACACAGGGCACCGCCATGGGCAGCAGGTTTGTGCCCAGCTACGCCAACCTATTTATGGGTTGGTGGGAGGACCAATTTATTTGGTCCAACATTTGCTGTGGTGCAGGCCTGCGGCTCTGGCGTCGCTATAGACGACGTGCTCATCACCTGGAGGGGAGGCGTAGAGCCTCTGGAAGAATGTTTTAAATATGTTAATTGGAATATGTGCAACCTACAATTTACACATACGAGTAAGGAAAAAATCGAGTTTTTAGATCTTGAGGTTCTGGTTGATGGGGGCCAAATACACACAAGAACATTTTTTAAAGAAGTACATTGCAATATATACTTACTAGCAAGCAGCAGCCATAAAGAATCCTTGTTAAGGAACATATCTCAAGGTGAGTTCAGACGTTTAAAATGCAACTGCTCACTGACTAAAGACTATGAAGAAAAGATTAAACCTATGTACGACAAATTTATTCAGAGGAAATACAAAAAGGAGGTAATTGAAGAAGCTCTGCAGAAAGTAGTAAAAAATAAAAAGAGAAGAAATGCTATTGTATAAGGCAGGACCAAGGGATGAAACGAATAACTGTGAAATTATTCCATTTATTACTACCTATTGCAAGCAAGCCACCAATATAATTAAAATACTAAAAAAAAACACTGGATCATATTGTAGACTGATGAGTGGCTAAAATAGATCATCCCAGAGAATCCAAGAGTGATCTTCTCAAGTGCCCCGAACATTAAAAATAAAATGGTACCCAGCTGCCTAGTTCGTGAAAAAAAGGAAGGCTGGCTTACAACAGGCAGTGGAGGATTTTACAGGTGCCTCAATTGTAAAGCATGCAAAACTAATACACAACAAGCGAAAAATAGCAAAGAATTGTATTCAACTAATTTGACCAAAAATGTAAAAATCAAAAATAACTGTTGGGGTGGTCTACTTACTCGAATGCACCTGCAAACTGCAGTATGTGGGATGCACAAAAAAGAAATAAAAAAATCAGATTAGGCGAACATATTAGATAGATTGAAAAGGGACTCGAGAGTCACAGCATCTCAAATCATTTTAAAATAAAACACAACTGTGTCCCCAGCAAATAAAAAATCTGGGGGATAGAAAATGTCATTGCAGATTGGAGAGGAGGAGATTTTATTAAAAGAATATCACAACGAGAATCCTTCTGGATATACACTCTAAAAACAATGGCACCATCAGGGCTGAATATAGATGTTGTGTCTTTCCTGTAAACAGGGTCTCAACTCTGTTGTGGAACTCCCTTCGTGTTCATTATTTAATAAATACATTACCATTGTGAGCCAAAGATGAATCCTCAAAAGAGAATTTCTTTTTTAAAAATGTTTAAAAAAATTATAAAAATGTTTTTTCAAAATTCTTCCTCCATGAAATTTTTAGAAAATGTTACACTTCAACCAATAGAAGTTTGTATATCCATAGACTCAATCATTGACATATTTTTACTACACCCCCTCCCTATTACTTCCGAATTCCCCCTTCTCATGTTTATATATCTACTTTTAATCTACAATTTATCTTTGCAATATGCATCCACTATTAATTAGTTTTTTTTTATATATTGGAGCCATCATCAAGGTTTTATTTAACATTAGATTTATTCAGCCCACCTTCGGGTCACACGTGGTCTCCCTCTCCCACTAGTGACCTGTCACATACATTTTTCCTTCATTTTAAGTGTTTTTAGTGTATTGATATTCTTAATAAAATACTGCTGTTTTAACCAATTTATATATTATTTTTTTCTGTTGTACTTTATTTATGCTGGTGTCTGTTTTAATATGGATGCTGCAATCCAGTTGAGAATGCAAATTTGACAATTATGTAGTGAGCAAGTGCAGGGACCAGCGCTGCGCAATTACCTAAATTGCCAATTACCAATTACCAATTATGCTAACCAATGCTAAGGGGCCTATGTGTATAAAAGACATAGCACTGAGCCCATTGGACTATTCCCTGAGGAAGAGAACAAACTTCTCGAAAAGCGTAGGTTGTCCTACACAAGCCACCGTTGTAGACGAGTGACATCATTAGAGTTCCCATACCAGGAAGTAGGAACCGGCTACAACAGAGCTCGTGTATCTCAGCAAAGCAAGTACCCAGCATACCAGCACTCAACAAAGCAGAAGCCTGGACTGCAGCAGCCCGCAGAGAGGGAAGGAGGTAATCCATCGACTACGTGGCGAGCGGACGACCCCCCGGAGGAGGAACCATTACACCCCAACAAAGCGAGCATCTTTAACTGCAGTAAGAAGTGTCTGGACAGAAGTGTACCTGCGATGCAAAGCTGGAAAGCTTACTATTCAACTGCGCTGATATCAACATTGGTTTGTGAGTGTGCAATCGCATTTCTTCTTTTTTATTATTTATTAAAAACGTTATTGCACTATTTTGTTCTTTATATTCCTTTTATAAGTAAGTATATTTTCCCACATTACAATAGAGTTTATAGTGTTATCTTCTTCCATACATATTCACTTGCCTATTGTAAGGATCAACGCTGCGGGTACACCCGCTTCCAGCGCCTCCTTACCTTCCCTCCAGGCTTCCCGACGGCATCCCTCACACATTGCGGCCCCCTCCGCGGTTACCCCCGCACTTCCGGGTCGCGTGCGTCACCCTTACGCGCTTCCCTGCCCTTGCTCCGTCAGGTCCGCCCCCAGGCCCTTCTCCCCTATCAGACTCTTCCCCGGGCCGGTCCTCCGCTCCTCCCCTCGTTCTGACAGGCCCCAGCTTCTCAGGCACTTCTCCCCTATCTGGTCCTCCCTCAGACCGCCCCTCCGTTCCTCCCCTCACTCTGATAGGGGAGAAGTGTCTGGGAGGCTGGGGCCTATCAGGTCCTACCTTGGGCCGCTCCTCCGTTCCTCCCCTTCCTCCCATAGGTCCCAGCCCCCTATTTAGTCTCCCCTCACCATTACCTCTTTGCTCTGCATAGCTTCTGTGCCTTGGTGCTGCCTGCTGTTGCCTGGCCCCTTCTCTCTTTCAGTTGCTGTCGCTGTCCCTGGATACTCTGCAAACCTCCCTGGATTTGACCTTTGGCTTTGGACTTCGTTTATGCTGCTCTCTGGAACCCCTTGGACTTGGCTTTGGACTCTCTACCTTGCAGACCTCTATATCCTCTGGACACGGCTTACGGACAATCTACTACGCTGCTCTCTCCACTCCACGACCCAGGCTTACGGACACTCTACTACACTGCTCTCTCCATCCCACGACCCTTGGCTTACGGACTTTACCTTCCACCACTGGAATTGGCAAGTACGGTACCTTTTCTATTATTGCTACCCAGACCATCTACGCTACTTCCACACTCCGGCCGTGCCCCGTTTACTGTTAGGTGTGTGGTATTACTCCTTTCCACCTCAGTCCCGGGGTCTCGTCTGGCTTGTGGGCAGGCCGAGCGTTACACCTATAAGTCCTTTGCGCCCAGATTTTTATCAATAGACTGTTTGAGGGGGACTAGAAAAATCCCCTGATTTGGATGGTGGCAGCAGGACTGAGGCATTGGACCTTTCAGATATTGATTTTTATTTGTTTTTATTGGTGGTATTATGTTCTTTTATCTCTGTGAATTTCTTAAAAGTTTTTATACATTTTGCTTTTACTGGTTTGCATTTGTACCGGTCATATTATTCTACTGTTTTAATTAGTGTTTACGTGCTTCCTCTACTTGTTCCGTTTCCCATCTCACTTGTAGCTTGTGGTTGCATCGGGGAAGGCCCCTAGATAAGGACGCTTCCCCATTTTACTGCATAGTGTCAGGGACACAGGAAAGATGCCGTGCGGTGAATCGCGGCCTGTGGTTTGGGACAAGACCACCACTACATCATTAGAGACTATTTTACATGGTCACACTCCTGCGGGAAACCACTCCAGAGGCAACCGCTTACGATTCGGTGCAGCAGAGGAGCCGGCAGATCGCGGTGTGGGACCATGTTGCCGTTTCATGGACTCAGCTGCTCGGTTGACCTGGACTAAGACCAGGGAGGTATTACATCCACGTGCACCAACAGCCAAACACACTGTGGGTAGCGCTATCCCACACACGCTCTTTGGGGTGGGACTGGTCTGTGGACACTACAGGGTTAAGTGCCCAGGCACTCCAGTACTTTGGGGGTACCACCAGGGAGGTGTTACTGTGTGGGTACGGTCTTGCAGGGCCTTCTTATTCCTATGCTGCAGATTATGTCAGTAAATACTGTTGTTATATACCGGGGTGTGTTTACTATTACTATTGGTTCCTGTGAGGGACTCCTCCCACTACGTTGGGATCCTTCGCAGGTGGAGGCGCTGCACCGAGGCGAGCAAGATATCATCCCAGGCTCCCAGTGGCGGAGGCTCAGGTCTTCTGGTAGCCACACAGGTAACGGCAGTACCAGTAGTCTCTTTAGTCATGGGGAAAGAGGGCTACACTTACTTTGGACTTTTTGCTGTTCAAATATATTGAACCACAGGGGTTGCTACAGCTTATGCAATGTGCAAAGCCATGTTGGACCATCCCAAGCAGATCATATTTCTCTATGAAGGCACTTCCTGAACTATACAGCCAAATTGTTGCATCAGTGGTTAAGGCTCTTTCACAGTTGGAGGGAAGTAAGGTACACATCACTACTGACATGTAGGGTAGTGGTCATGGATATGGTGATGTCCTGACCATTACTGTCCATTGGGGTGTGTTTTAGTATTGTTAAACAACAAAAAGGGTTGAAAAAAAAGACAGTTAGCACTACAGTAGCAAGACATCATAGACATGCTACTTTCTGTATGAAAGTTTTAAAGAAAAGGCTCATATAGCTTTTGATGTGTTATCAAAATTACAGAATGTGATAGAGTGGTGACTAACTCGTAGTGCACTTGAGGTTAGGTGGGGACAGGGGATAACGGTTCCAACTTAGTTGCATTTGTAAACGAAAGTAACATGATAGACATTCCTTGCTTTGCATATAATAGTCACTCATTTCCTTGCACAGTATAAGAATGTGGAGAGCATTTCGTCAGTTTCCAGGAACAACAAAAAAAAGGTGCTCACTTTAGCCGATTGTATCCAGCGCGCACTGCACTATCAAGGCTGCAGGAGCAAAACAACCTGACAGTGGTATTTGAGCTGTGTAGGCTGCTGAGGCTCTTTTGAGGAAGTCACTGCTTTTGTGAGTAGTGATAAAGCTGGCATAAGGCAGATTATCCCTTTAATTTTCCTCCTAAAAAAAAACCATTAATGAATATTCAGCATAATGATGACAATGACGATGACGATAATAATGACGATGATAATGACCATATGGTGGCAATGGATGAAAAATTGCATGAATTCCTGATAAACGACCCCCCTCTTGTCAGTATCAAACAGAGAGATGACTAACTTTTAGACCCTTGCGTCAAAGACAGAATTAAATACTTTTTGCCACATGGTGAAGACTGAAGAGACTGTGGTGAATTGAAAGAAGCTAATTGATTGTGTTTATGCAGTGTTTGAAAATGAGGAAAGGCCTCCGAGGGACTCCAGCCCAGAACTCCTAGCAAGCCACCGAGTCTGGTATCAGAGCAGCCGTCTAGGACACTTGGCCGCAAGCATTCCCAGACCTACCATTTGCCGCCGAACTACTCAATGCAGGTCACCTCACTGCCGGTCACCTGTCAAATGAGACACCACAGCTGTGTCTTAGAGAGCTCAGGTACCTCTAAGGCCATAGGAGTTCGCTGCCCTGCTCTGTTCTTCCCTATAATAAGGGGGAAGAAAAAGGGCAACCTGAAAAATCCCCACTCCCTGTTGCCACTGTCTGCCCCAAAGCACATCTTAGGAGCACCTATAGGAGCACCTCAAAGGGTGCAGGAGCAGAAGACATTGGAACCCTCTCCTGGGGAATCGTCACCCAGGAAGAGTAAAACCAACAGGAGGGGATGGTGGCTGAGAACAAAGAAGAGTGAACCCTATTATGTTCACACTCTGAAGACTACTAAATGGAAACAAAAGGGTGGCCTGTTTCAGCCAATGATTAAGATCCGCCTGGGTTGGACACTGCTCCAGATTCCTAAGGTGGCGAAACCAATAGGTCAGGGTATCTGGAGGTGGTAAGGTGAGGGGATATGGAGATACCCCAGGAGTCAGTGGTTGAGGGGCTATGCAGCATGAGGCCCTGCCCCTGCATATGGATATCGAGGTGCCCTCCACTACCCCTCAAGATTGCCAAAAAATCCAAGGAGACGTGTTTTGGTGGACCTACCACACAAGGCACAATGTACTTAAGGGCCAGTCAGGGTCTCCCTCCGGTTGTTCCATTGATGAGTGACACACATGTGACACTGTTCAAGCTTGTGTCACCAGAAGGGCGGTGTGACAGGGCCTTTCCCAGGTTTAAAAAGGCAGCACACATAAAGCCTGTCTGTAGCTAATGAGTCCAGTAGGGAGCTGGTTCATTGTAGCTAGAGTCCACTTGGCTCATCAAGCAGGTTTAGATGTGAGTTGCCCAAAATGCATAGATCTCTTGAGCACAGAGGTCCTGTGCTGCTAGAAGAGTTTCCCAGGAACAGAACTCTCTAGCACATGGGAGGTGTATGCTGACAAAGAAGGATCCCAGAGAACTAGCCCTTCTATTCCAGGGCACAGCTGACCGTGGAACCCACCCAAGGGTGCATCTTACGTGCACCATACCAGACCGTGGACTGTGGGGAAAAGCCCTTGATAACAGATACCTCTTTGGACTTTGGGGTCAGAGGTTGGTAAGAGGCCTATCCTCCCAGCCCTGCAGATAGGGACTGGAAGTGTGAGTTAGCCCTTACAAAGGGATAGGCTGTTTGTTTATTTGTGTGCTGCCTTAAAGATGTATTGTTTGAAGCTACGGACTGAATTAAAAAAAAAGGTTTATTTTCCCCAAATATTTCTCCCTTGTTATATTTCTGCACTTATCTCCTACAAGGGCAGTGGTGGGATTCACCTGGTTTGCACCGGTTCGTGCGAACCTGTTCCTAGAATTTTCAAAGTTCGTTGAACCTGTGAGACCGGTCCTTTATTCTTTCCACCCTCTAGGACTCCGTTCTACGCAAGCCTGTCAGTGGCGCGAGGAACAGATAGGGATAAAGCCTGTGGTAAGGGCAACTTTTGGCTTAACGTGCAGCGTCAGGGGATGGAAGTACCACCACACCACCACCAGATACCCCATGACACATAAACCCCAGTGTCACAAAATGTAGAGGGTACGATAGAACCCTCTTTGCAACACCACAGAAGGGACCCATCTTACAGCTGAGGCGACTAACAGGGAAGGGTGGGAGTCTTGATATTCTTAGCCAAGAGGAGCCTGGGGATTGGCAGTCAACTGAGGGGGAATCCTCTGACACCACTGAAACTGTGGACCCCATGGCCACTGCTATCCCCACCCAGAAAATATCTGATTTCCTTGATAGTACACTCTATGAGTATAAAAAGGTGAATGTGCAGTTGTCCCTCCAGAAGTGAAAGGATGCCTCATATATCGGCTACGTTCTTATGGAATTTAAGAGTGCAAACCATAGGTCCAAAAACTCCAGGAGCATCGGCCATCTGCGCGACGAATGTTTTATGACTTGCGAGTCGGAGTGTTTGTGGCAAACATAAGCTATACTCCTGATTAACAATGGCTTTGTACATAAGTATGCTCACTATCAATGTCTGTAGCGATGGGTTTCACAGGTTCCAGGTGCTCTCGTTTTTGCAAAAGGGAGGGTATTCTCTGTGCTTCCTGCAAGAAAGCCATACCTCTCCAGAGGCTGAAGCCAGCAGGCATTTAGAGTGGTGACACATGGTCTTTTCAACCACATCACAGTGTCTTCTTGTGAGGCGTTGACCTTATTCTCAGAGTCATTTAAGCCAGAGCTGCCACTTTCCAAATATTTGCTCCAGGTCATCTATTGCATATCTGGGTTCAGTACGATGACAATACGTTCAATCTCTTGAATGTGTATGCTCCTGCCAGAGGACCTTGAGATTGAAGTTCTTTGATAGACTATCTGATTATCCAGAGACTGTCGATGTTGATGAGTCTGTGGTACTCAGGGGTGATTTCAGCTGCACCCTCGAGACTCTGGACCGTAATGGGACAGAGTTATACACCCTCACTGCATCAGCCCTGATTGAGATAATCATCTGCAACTCCTTTGTCGACGTCTGACGAAAAGAACATTCCGGGGAATCCACTGAGTTCACCTACTATAGAATGTGGGGTGAACGAATGTCCTGTCCCGGATTGACAGGCTGTATCTATCAAGTCACAGTCTGCCATGAGTCTAGTCCAGTGTGTGATGGAAGGGGCAAAATGGCTAGCATATTAACGGTTAGCCGAGCCATTGCCCCTACCCTCCTGGATAGATCTGCAGTATTTCTTCTGCAGACCCAACTTTTTGTGGCTCATCTGAATCAAAAACCTGTGCTTTCCACTGTATGTCTGTATTCTGTATGTAATGTCATATTTGGTGCACTGTTAAAAGGTATATAGTTGTTCCCTTGGTGTACTAGGCTAGTAATGCACTTAGCCAGCCTGCACATCAAGGGATTCGGGTTCTCATTAGTCGAGAAGGGAAAGGTGCAGTGCGTGTAACAAAGGGAGAGTGGGGACTGTTGGCCCTCATGTCTGGAAGATGTTGGTCCAAAGAGCTGGGCATTTGTCTGCCCCAGACTCTGAGGCACCTATCTCTGTGGTAGATATTCGGACTGCCAGGGTTACCATTGCTGGATATCAGTCCTGTCGGTGCTGTTCCGATTGGCTGGTTTGAAATCCTTGCTCTTATTTATACCCAACCCTGGGAGCTGTCCTGGCCACATCGTCACAACCCTATCCTGGATTCACAAACACAGGCAAGCCATCGCCTTATGATTAGTCCCCAAACAGCATCTGCCCTCTGATTGGTTGTGACCTCCTCTTCCATGATTTTCTATGGAGACAGAAAAACTATGTAAAGGGGAGCCAATCTGAGCTCCAGAGATCTTCCTGGAGTCAGCGTGTAAGCTGACTAAGTAGTGTGCTCCGACGCTTTGCCAGAGACACCCCAGAATGAGGCTCTGATCTAAGCAGGAAATTCAAACTTGCATTGTGCTTTGGGAGTTTTGGCTTGCTGGTGTATCTCCGTGGAGCTTTGCCAGAGATACTGAGACTGAAGATGGTGAACCAGACATTTGAAAGTGCTTTTATGCGAAGTGCATTTCGGATGTCTGGGACATGTCAGTACACCTCGGTAAGCCTAAGGAAATGGTGTCCAGTGCCTAACTAGCTAGGATTCCCCTGTTTTGATGAGTTATAGACTTTTTTGTGTATTGTGCTGTGCCTGTTATCTTCAGCTAGACTAAATAGACTTTATTGAACACCTTTGTCCAATCTGGTGCCTTGATCCAAGAGAAATGTCCCTCTCCTGTGACACAATGCCATTAGGTTGGCACTGTTCACGGACCACAATTCTGCATCTGTAATGATGGCACTAATATCAGTAGTGCCCTCGGCTACCTATTTGCACTTTAACAACTCGTTGTTGGAGGACAAGGGGTTTGCGACACGACTCATGAATTATTGACGGCCTGGAGAGGTCACAGTGCTGACTTTGCCATCTTAGAGCACTAGTGAGACATGGACAAGGTTTGCCTGTGCCACATATGTCAGGAGTACACCAGAGGTGCTAGAAGACAGCATGATGCTGGGATCGAGGCCCTTAGGGGGAAAGTGCTCGATCTCAAGAAGCTTCAGGGGACCAAAATCTGCAGAGTTCAGTCATAGAAAGGAAGTGAACTCTCTGAGACTTGGAAGAATGGCAAGCTTGGGGAGCATACGTACGTTCCCACATCTGCTTGCTGCTGGAGAAAAAGAGAGGAAACCACAAGCACATCACCTGCTTACTGGCAGAGGACAGTTGCCCTCTTCTGATGGACCCGGAGAGAATCCGGGCCTGGAGGTTCTATATCAACTTGTTCTCACCAGAGTCCACCCAGCCAAACATATGTAAGGTCTTATGGGAGGGGCTTCTCATGGTCAGCGAGTGTAGGAGGGAGCTGCTTGGGTTATGGATGACTTTTGCAGAGCTCTGATTCCCTCTCCTGTCTCCTGCTGAAGAAGGGAGATCTCTGCCACATCTCCAACTGGCAACCGCTCTCGCTGCTGAGCATGAACTAAAAGTCTGGGCTGGTAGAGGTGATTCACATTGACCAGTCCTATACTGTCCCGGACTGGACAAATAATGGTAATATCTTTCTGGTCCCAGACCTGCTGCACTATGCACATGGGACTGGTCTGTCACTCAACTTCAGTCCTAGTATTAGGAAAAGGTAAGTGAGGAACCAAACAGGACAGGTTACGAAATGCGTTGGGTGGAACTTAAGCATGTAGCAGCATGTTGACATGAGACTTGGTGACGCAGTGACGTAACTGGGGAAGAAGCGGCATGAAATGCAGCCGCGAGGAGAGAGACACTGACACCCACAGCTGGAAAAACCAAAGCTCAAAATCATACACATAGTGTCACGGTTGTGCTCGCCACAAACCTGGGTCGGACCGCGTGGCTGAGGTGGGGTTGTATAAGCACGGACCTTAGACCGCGCAGGCTGATCCGGATTGCGCAGTTCGTAGTCGTACATAGCAGGGTCGGGACAGGAGAAGGCAGAATCGTCAGTGGACAAGCCAGGGTCAGGATTGGAGACATCAGGGTAAACCTTATCGGAGCGGAGTTTCGGTAACAGGAAGTCAACTTGTGAGAGCAAACAGTTTGTGCTGGGGAATAGACATATTGCACTATGTTACTTTATCTCCTTTTGTTTATCCTTTAGCACAACAATATTCTTGAGAGAATCATCTGAGAATAATACACCATTTGATAGAACCAAATTAACTAATTGGACATTAAGATGAAAGAAAATATCTGTATTTATGCTTCTTCAATAATCCTACAATAAGAAGAACCATTTTTAATTTAGATGAAGGTGTTTGACAGGATGGATCACCGTTGCCTCATATAAACCCTGCGAACATTCGGCTTTATACAACAATTTGTGGGCCTTCTCCAGATGCTGTACGCCCACTGGCCATAAAGCCCTTCCTCTGCCTACTGAGGAAGATGCTCACTGGGCTGGTGCTCTCACAGCCCGACATGCTTGCAGTCCTGTCAGGCTATGATAATGATTTACTCCTTGTGGTACAGGGCCTAGTTGACCTGAAATGTGCACAAGAGGTCTATTAGGTGGCCTCTTCAGCTCAGATCAACTGGTCCAAGTATTCCACCCTTTTGGTGGGTCCCTTACTGGTATACTCCTTGCCCAATACATTCTGTAATTTCACATTCAAGAGTGATTCTCTGAAGTACCTACGAGTCTACTTGTCCACTGCACAGAACTTTGCCCCAGAAAACTCATGAGAGCTTGAGGGACAAGACTTTTAAATTAATAAAATGATTTTTTTTTGGAGAACTGGTGCACCCATCCTCTTTTTTTCCCTTACACTTTAATAAGCAACGGCTGATAGCCATGAGTCCGGTCTCTGAATTTGTCAGCAAGATCCAGAGGAAGTTGCAGGACATCTACTGGATGCAGAGGCATTGGGTCTCTGCAGGTGTTGCGTGCCTCCTGTTGGAAGAGGGCAGACAGGGAGTGGTATGTATCCACTCCCAGTAAGACACGTTCTGTCTCCAATGTCTGCAGAGATATTTTTTTACATAGCTCCAGCTCGCATTGGTGCCAGTTAATGACCAGCTTTTTCACCAGTTGCGCAATATGGAGAATGACCGGCAACTCTTTATGATCCAGCCCGAGGGGTTAGGTAGAAACTTCTCAGTGCTTCAGACATACCACTGGTTCCTACTAATGTCCTTGAGCTTGGTCTACACCACCAGGAAAAGAAAGGAAAGGCGGGTTGGGGTGATTTGCTTGCTGAGCCTCTGCTGTTTAATCCAACAGTGGGGGCTCGAATGTTGGAGTCACCCAGGCCGCCGACTAATCTGAAGTGAGTGACCAGAGTAGGGGATCTCAGGGATTATAGGTGACAGGGCTGTGTAAAGGGAAAGGTACTTGCGCACCATATGGGTCTGCCTTATCCCAGCATATCTCAATAGGTAGGAGGATATGTCCTCCGCATGTTTCCATGGCATGCGAAGGAAGGGGCTGTACTCTCTTGTGCTCCATATAGTTCACTACATTACCTTCATTGCCCGCCCGATACTTTTTGGAGGCAGGTACTACCAGCTAACAAGGAAGAGATTCCCAGATTGAGGGAACTCTACTTGGAGTTGGATCCCCGTCCAGCCGGGGATCTAAATTAGAGAAATCTCTATGGTGCACTGAACACGGGAGAGTACTTGGCCCAATTGCCCCATATGTGGCGAGCTGGTGTTGGTGTATCATATTTATTTTAGCTGTGTCTGACTGCAGCTCATCTCATCCACCTTGAGGGGCCTTCTGCATTTATGGCTGCAATTTTCATCTACCTATTTATTTTCAGGCATTCACTATCCCGGGGCAATAAACCCAACACATGACATTGGCCCATTGTGGACAACTGTGGCTCACCATGTAAAAAAGTTAAGCATTTTTTAATCCAATATTAATAAATTTAATAAAAAAATTATGTGTTGATTTGTAGGTCACAATAGTTGCAACATCTGCCATTTCTAATATCATTCTCATTTTCACCATTAGATTTCAGGATCAACGTAATTTTATTTGTTAGTCCTCTATGGCTCATTGCTGCATCCCTACTTTGCAGCCAATGCATGGCTTTGTGTAACCCCACATTTCATGCTTAATTTCTAATTTCATATTGGTATGGTTTTGTGCGACGCGAGCCATAGAAAGGTTAGAATCCCTAAACTAAGAATTTGTTTCAAATTTGTTTGATTCAAATTTGTTTCAAAATGCAGTATTTCCTATGTACAAAACGTTTGTCTAATTTTCAATACTGCAATTATTTTTAAAGCAAATATAAGTATTATACTGTTTTATTAGTCACTTAAAAAAAACATGATGGTAATAATGCCAAATATTTATGCGTTCTGACTGGTAAATCAAAAAATGAAGTAGTTTTGATTGAAATTGTAAAAAAAACAACTATTTTCATTTCAGCATACATGTAAGTTTTAAGTCAAAAAATTACATTTTATTCTACAGTTTAGTACAGGTTTTATTTTTAGTTGTATGTGGGGGGGGGGGGGGGGGGGCTGTCGGTGTATTGGAAAGAGAGAGAAAAGGAGAGAGACAATTTTGCTAGAGTACCAAATTACTGATATACCTTCCCGAACAAACATTTATGTAATACATAGAGAGAGACCTGTGAACAAAAATAAACACACCTGAGAAAACCGGGAAATATGCTAATTTAAATAATCTGCACACACTTGGCATATTCAATGTACACATTGCATATCCTCCTGGATTTACAAAATAAAGAAGTGAAACATAGAGATGCATACTTTTCATTATAATCTGTGCATCGTGTAACTCCTCCTGTTGACACTCCCCAAACTGCAAATTGACACTCAAGGAACAAGACCTAGAGCAAAGTCCTTAATACAGTGATGCAAGAAGACACAATTTGCATAAATGTTACTCCAAATATGCCTTGAATTTGACACCCCAGTATTTAAGATAAGGGGTTGGAAATATGAGGGCATTTTTGTGTGCAAACTGTTCTTGAGCACAGTGATATAACACAAAAGAAGAAATGCGGCCAGAAGAAATCAACACTTTCCAATGCCACAGCTCACTATGTTTACAAATGAACAACATGTGAAATACTTAGTAATGTCTCATTTTTGTAAAAAGTATTAATCACCAAGATTAAAGCCATTAAACAACTCACTGTCATTGGTTTAATGGGGCCCTAGGGCAGATTGTGTGTATCTCTTCTCAGTATGTTTCTGATCCTTTTGGCAACAAAATGGTTAAATCTATTGACGATAAAAAAAATGGATTCAAATTGTGCGATTTTATATTCACCACAATTTCTGAACACTTGAGAATTGACCTATTTAGATGCCATGCAAGTTACACCAATTTACCATTTGGGTGACTAGTTTTACTTTGCTAAATAACACTCCTGTGTGTCTGGGTTGTATTATTTTTCGGTTGCGCTCAAAGGCAGGAGCAACAACCATTTTAACTCAGAAATTAATCCATTACTTTAAAATCGGAATGGTCTTTTATAAATTTGGTGTTTTCATTTTATCAGCTACAAAACCCTATGGGGTTGTTTATCAACGTCTCCCTCTGGCAAAATCAATGCAAAACTATGCAAGGAACAAGGGAATCTCAATGCTTTCAATTGCAAGGTTGTTTATTAAATCGGACGCCATATGTTGACCCCAGTCATTAATTAT